>JAAAKG020139126.1:0-12449 GCA_010014905.2 Druon quercuslanigerum
ATATTTCACAAAAATTTCAAAAAATTTCAGTATGTTCCAAAAATATTTCAGAAAAACTAAAATTTAATTTACTTTTCAATAGTTTTAAAATATTCACAAAAATTTGAAAGCATTTCACAACAATTTCAATGAATTGTAAATATTTTAAATAATTCATGAAAATTAAAAATATTCCAAAGATTATAACAAAATTAAAAAAAATTGTAAAGATGTCACAAAACTTTTAAGGATTGCGGAAAGATTTTAAAGATTATAAAAAATTGTAGGAGATTACAGGAGATTTAATCAACATTGTCGTGATTTTATAAAAATTTCAAATATCTATTAAATTTGAGAAAAACTTCAAAAAAATTCTCAAAAAATTTAAATTATTTCAAATGATTTCAAATATTGCAAAGAATTACAAAAGATTTCAAAAAGTTGTGAGATTAAAAAATGTTTAAGTATTCCGAAAAACCTAACATATATTTGCAAAGACTTCAAATTTATTTAAAAAATTTGAAAGATTTCCATCATTTTCTAATATTTTCAAAAGGTTTGAGAATATTTCAAAGGATTTCAAAAGATTTTAAAAATATTTCATAAGAATTTAGAAAGCTTCATAAAGATTTCTAAGATTTTATGAAGATTTTAAAAGATTACAAAGATTTCAATTGATTGGAAAATATTTCAGAATATTTTACAATCAGTTTAAAGCTTTTACAATGACTTAATAATTTCAGCGAATAAATCGGACCTTTAAAAACAAATCAATATTCAAAAATGTTATCCAATACTTGACAATAATTTAAATATTTAAAAAAAATGTCATTAATAATATTTATTAGTTCTTATTCCTGAATTCAACCCTTATGAAAATAGAAATATTTCTTACATTCTTCTTGAAAACTTTCTCTAAAACTTCAACAGCATTATTAATGATAAATCGATTCTTCTTCACGAATAGGAAAAGATGATCAATCAAAATTATTGGAAAACTTGAATCTAGATTAAAATGCAACGAATTATTGAAATATTTTATCAGACAAACTCTATCTACAACTATAATTAAGAATTTCTGTTTTTTTATTATAAATGTAATTAGATTATTTGTAATTGAATTAATAAATGAATTAATTTAAACCTGAAATAGTTTGAGTCATCAGGTATTGTAAAATTTAAAAAATTTATTTACAAACTCTTTGAAATTTTAATTATTTGAAGTAAATTTATATCGAGCAGGAATTAAATATTTTCAAATTGTTAATCACATTTTTCAAAGTTCAAGAATTGTAGTAAATTATTATTCATTTTGGAAACTTTAGAATTAATTGTTGTTAAATTTTTAATTATTGGTATTTTTGAACCTTTAACGAAAAATAGGACAATTCTATGATCTTATCCTGAAAATTAAGAATTAAAAAAAGAATGTAATTCAAGAATGCTATATATGACTCCATCGTTTGAAATTTCAAATAAAAAATAATATATTTTTTAATTTCTAGTTTTAAAATATTCTAAATTCAAGTCTTGAATTTTAAATATATATTTTTTTAATATTTCATTGCTTTGAATATATTCTACGGACTAAGGTAATTTAGAATTTTTAAATCTATAATTATTTAATTTAGAGCTGAAAATTATTTACACTTAAAAATGATTTAAATTAATTAATTAATAAATTGATTAATTGATTTTATTAAAAATGGCATCATTGGGAACTTTTAAACTTAATGAATTCAAACTTGAAGCATTAAAATGAAATAATTCCATAAATAATTCAAAGATTATTATTATTAATTTATATTTGTATTTTTAATGTACCTTTATTACGTAACGAATAGCATAAATTTTTAATTTTAGTTGTACATTTTAAATTTTCATTTGATAAAAATTGAAAAATGTTAAGTATTTGGAAACTTCAAAGTTGAATTATTTTAAAAACCTTAAAAATAATTAAATTTAATTAATTAATTTATTAATTTAATTAAAAATAATCTAATTGCATTTATTATAAAAAACAGTAATTCTTAAATATAGTTGTAGATATAGTTTGTCTGATAAAATATTTCAATATTTCGTTGCATTTTAATCTAGATACAAGTTTTCCAATCATTTTTAATGAGGAAACGACCACACATTCAAGAAATGTATTTTATCCTTCCCTATTCGTGAAGAAGAATCGATTTATCATTAATAATGCTGTTGAAGTTTTAGAGAAAGTTTTCAAGAAGAATTTAAGAAATATTTCTATTTTTTATAAGTGTTGCATTCAGGAATAAGAACAAATAACTATTATTAATGAAATTTTTTATGACTATTTAAATTATTGTCAAGTATTGGATAACATATTTTTCATATTTATTTGTTTTTGAAGATCCAATTTATTCGCTAAAATTATTAAGTCTTTGTAAAATCTTCTGAAATTTTTTGAAATTCATTGACATTTTGTTAAATCTTTGTGAAGTCTTTGAAAATCTTTGTTTAACCATTGAAATCTTTGAAAACACTTTTGTAATCTCTTAAAATCTTTGTGGATTGAAGTATTTTTTAAATGTTTGAAATCATTCTAAATCATTGCAATTTCTGACATGTTTATAAAATCGTCTTCAATATTTTTTAATTATTTGAAAACATTGTGCAATCATATAAATCTTTATGAAGCTTTCTAAATTCTTCTAAAATATTTTTAAAATCTCTTGAAATCCTTTGAAACACTCTCAAACCTTTTGAAAATATTAAGAAATGATGGAAATCTTTTCAATTTTTAAAATAAATTTGAAGTCCTTGCAAATATATGTTAGGTTTTTTGAAATAATTAAACATTTTGTTAATCTTACAACATTCTGAAATCTTTTGCAATTCTTGGAAATATTTAAATCATTTGAAATAATTTAAATCTTTTGAAATCTTTGAGAATTTTTTTGAAGTTTTTCTGAAATTTAATAGATATTTGAAATTTTTGTGACATCACCACAATGTTGATGAAATCTCCTGAAATCTCCTACAATCATTTAAAATCGTTGACATTTTTCCGCCATCCTTAAAATTTTTTCGTTGTGAAATGATTTCAAGTTTTTGCAAATATTTTAAAACTATTGACAAGTAAATTCTTTGTGAAATGTTTCGAAATCTTTATAAAATCTTTAAAATCTTTGAAAATTATTGAAATCTTTGAGAAATGTTTCAAATGTTTGTGAAATTTTCTGAAATATTTTCCAATCATTTTAAATCTTTGTGACATCCTTGAAAATCCTTAAAAAAATTTGAAACCTTTTTGAGTTCTTTCAAAACATTTTAAAGCTTTCTGAAATATTTGCAATCCTTTTGAAATCCTTAGAATTCACTGTAAAATGTTTCCAAAGCTTAATAAAATCTTTAAAATCTTTGTAAATTATTGAAATTTTCTGAAATATTTTCCAATCTTTTAATATCTTTGAAAATCCTTTAAAATTTTTTAAATCTTTGTGAGTTCTTTTAAAATATTTTAAAAATTTGTGAACTATTTGTAATGAGTGTGAAATCTTTTGAAATCCTTTCAAAGAAATGTGAAATGTTTCGAAATCTGTAAAATGTTTGTAAATTATTGAAATCTTAGTGAAATCTTTGAAAAGTTTGTGAAATTTTCTGAAATATTTTCCAAACATTTGAAATATTTGTGACAGTCTTGGAAATCCTTTAAAAAATTTGAAACCTTTTTGAGTTCTTTTAAAAATTTTTAAAGCTTTGTAAAATATTTGGAATCCTTGTGAAATCCTTTGAATTCACTGTGAAATGTTTCGAAAGCTTTAAAATCTTTGTAAATTATTGAAATCTTTGTGAATTTTTCTAAAATATTTTCCAATCATTTAAAATCTTTGTGACACCCTTGCAAATCCTTACAAAAAATTGAAACCTTTGTAAGTTCTTTTTAAATATTTTAAAGCTTTGTCAAATATTTGAAATCCTGGTGAAATCCTTGTGAAATCCTTGGAAATCACTGTAAAATGTTTCGAAAGCTTTAGAAAATCTTTAAAATCTTTGTTAAATTTTCTGAAATATTTTACAATCATTTGAAGTCTTTGAAATCTGCGTGAAACCTTCAAAAATCTTTTGACATTTTTGTGAAAGCTTTAGAAATCTTTTATATTTATTCTCAAACATTATGAAATCTTTTAAAAATGTTTTGAAATCTTTTGAAATTACTTAAAATATTCCTTAAACTTTTTAAATATTTGTGAGATCATTTGAAATCGTTTGAACTTTTTTAAATCTTAGTGAGATCTTTGGAATATTTGTAGAATCTTCTGAAATATTTTCCAATCAATTTAAATCTTTGCAATCTTTTAAAATCTTAATAAAATCTTAAAAATCTTTATAAAGCTTTCTTATTTCTTCTTAAATATTTTTAAAATCTTTTGAAATCCTTTGAAATATACTCAAGCCTTTTGAAATTTTTAAGAAATTGTTGAAATCTTTTAAATTTTTTAAATAAATTTGAAGTCCTTGCAAATATATGTTAGGTTTTTTGAAATAATTAAACATTTTTTTAATTTTACAACTTTCTGAAATCTTTTGCAATTCTTTGCAATATTTGAAATCTTTGCGAAACATTTCAAATTTCATATGAAATCTTGGAGAATTTTTTCGAAGTTTTTCTGAAATTTAATAAATGTTTGACATTTTTGTGAAATCACCACAATGTTGATAAAATCTCCTGAAATCTCCTACTATCATTTAAAATCGTTGAAATCTTTCCGCAATCCTTAAGAGTTTTGTAACATCTTTACAATTTTTTGAAATTTTGTTACAATCTTTGGAATACTTTCAATTTTCATGAATTACTTAAAATATTTATAATTTATTGACATTTTTATGAAATGTATTCAAGTTTTTGTGAATATTTTAAAACTATTAAAAAGTAAATTAAATTTTAATTTTTTTGAAATATTTTTGGAACATCTAGTGAAATTATCAAACACTGCAAAATCTTTAAAATCTTTTTGAAATGTTTCAAAACGTGTATAAAATCTTTCAAATCTTTGTAAATTATTGAAATCTTTGTGAAATGTTTGAAATGTTTGTGAAATTTTCTGAAATATTTTTCAATCATTTGAAATCTTTGTGTCATCTTCGGAAATCCATAAAAAAAATTTGAAACCTATTTGAGTTCTTTAAAATTTTTTTAAAGCTTTGTGAAATATTTGGAATCCTTGTCAAATCCTTTGAAATTACTGTGAAATGTTTCGAAGGCTTTATAAAATCTTTAAAGTCTTTGTAAATTATTGAAATATTTGTGAAATCTTTGTGCAATTTTCTGAAGTATTTTCCAATCATTTGAAATCTTTGTGACATTCTTGGAAATCTATTTAAAAAATTGAAACCTTTGTAAGTTCTTTTAAAATATTTTAAAGCTTTGTGAAATATTTGGAATCCTTGTGAAATCCTTTGAAATTACTGTGAAATGTTACGAAGGCTTTATAAAATCTTCAAAATCTTTGTAAATTATTGAAATCTTTGTGAAATTTTCTGAAATCCTTGTAAAATTCTCTACAATCACTGTGAAATGTTTCGAAAGCTTTATAAAATCTTTAAAATTTTTGCAATTTATTGAAATCTTTGTGAAATGTTTGAAATGTTTGTGCACATTTTTGAAATATTTTTCAATTATTTGAAATCTTTGAAATCTGCGTGAAACCTTCAAAAATCGTTTGACGTTTTTGTTAAAGCTTTAGAAATCTTTTATATTCATTCTCAAACATTGTGAAATCTTTTGAAATTACTTTCAATATTCCTTAAACTTTTTAAATATTTGTGAGATCATTTGAAATCCCTTGAACTTTTTCAAATTTTAGTGAGATCTTGGAAGTATTTTGTAGAATCTTCCGAAATATTTTCCAATCAATTTAAATCTTTGCAATCTTTTAAAATCTTCATAAAACCTTAGAAATTTTTATGAAGCTTTCTAAATTCTTCTGAAATATTTTGAAAATCTTTTAAAATCCTTTAAAATATTCTCAAACCTACTGAAATTTTTTAATAATGATTAAAATCATTCGACTTTTAAAAATAAGTTTGAAGTCCTTGCAAATACATTTTCGCTTTTTTGAAATAATTAAACATTTTTTTAATCTCACAACTTTCTGAAATATTTTAAAATTCTTTGCAATATTTAAAAACTTTGCGAAATATTTCAAATGTATGTGAAATATTTTAAAAACCTTTGCAATCTTTGAGAAATATTTAACAGGTGTATGCAATTTTCTGTAATTTTTTGCAATCATTTGAAATAATTTAAATCTTTTGAAATGATTGAGAATTTTTAAAATGTTTTTTTTGAAATTTAATAGATATTTGGAATTTTTTTGAAATCACCACAATGTTGATTATATCTCCTGAAATCTCCTACAATTATTTAAAATCGTGAAAATCTTTCCGCAATCCTTAAAAGTTTTGTGAAATCTTTACAATTTTTGAAATTTTGTTACAATCTTTGGAATACTTTAAATTTTCATGAATTATTTAAAATATTTATAATTTATTGAAATCGTTTTAATGTTTTTAAGTTTTTTGAATATTTTACACCTATTTAAAAGTAAATAAAATTTTAATTTTTCTGAAATATTTTTGGAACATACTGAAATTTTTTGAAATCTTTGTTAAATATTTTGAAATGCTTTTCAACCCTCTTAAATCTGTTAAAATCCTAGTGAAATTATCAAAAACTCTGTAAAATCCTTGAAATATTTGTGAAATGTTTTCAAGTTTTTGTGAATATTTTAAAACCTTTTTGAGTGCTTTAAAAATATTTTAAAGCTTTGTGGAATATTTGGAATCCTTGTGAAATCCTTTGAGATCACTGTGAACTGTTTCGAAAGCTTTATAAAATCTTTGCAATTTTTGTAAATTATTGAAATCTTTGTAAATTATTGACATTTTCTGCAATATTTTCTAATCATTTGAAATCTTTGAAAATCCTTTAAAAACTTTTTAAATCTTCGTGAGTCCTTTTAGAATATTTGAAAGCTTTGTGAAATATTCGGAATCCTTGTAAAATTGTTAAAATCTTTGTGAAATTTTTGAAATGTTTGTGATACCATTGCCATTTTTGTATAAATATTTTTAAAGTTTTAAATCTATGTGAAATCTTTTGAGATTTTTCTGAACTTTTCTGAAATCTCTTAAAATATTTGCAATCTTTGTGCATTTATTCAAATCGTTGTGAAATCTTTTACAACATTTCTAAAAGTTTATGAAATTTTGGTTAAGTATTTGAGATCTTTGTAAACTTTGTGAAATATTTATGGAATGTTCAGCATTCTTTTGAAATATTTTCAAATATTTCCGAAATCTTTGAAATCTTTGAAAAATAATTCAAATCCTTGCGAAATCTTTTTATTCTTTCTGAAATATTCTAAATTCTTTAAAATCTTAAAGAATATTTTTTAAGTATTCGTGAAATCATTGTATTATGGTGAAATTTTTAAAATTTTTGTGATATTTTTTGATATTTTCGTGGAATTATTTAAATCGTCGTGAAATCATTAAAGTCTTTGTGAAAACTTCGAAACAATTTTTCAATCATTTCAAATATTTGCAATATTTGGAAATATTTGAGAAAAGCTTAAAATTGTAGCGAAATCTTTTTAAATCTTTTCCAAACTTTTGAAGTATTTCTTAAATATTGGAAATCTTTGTGAAATTGTTGAAATATTTGTGACATCTTCAAAATGTTTGTTAAATTATTAAAACCTTTTTGAAATTAATAAAATATTTGTAAATTTAATAAAATCTTTGTGAAATCTTCTGAAATATTTTCAGTTATTTGAAATCTATGTGTAATCTTTGGAAATCGTTAAAAAAATTTGAAATTTTCGTGAACTTTTTTGAAATATTTCAAAGCTTCGTGAAATATTTCCCAATCATTTAAAATCTTTGGAAATAATTTAAAAAAAAATGGAAAATTTGTGATATATTTTGAAATCTTTTAGAAATATTTAAAATCTTTGTAAAACCTTGAAATCTTTAAAATGTTCGTCTTTTGCAATAATTAAAAAATGTTTAAATCATTGGAAATATTTGAAATCTTTGCAAACTTTTTATAAAATGTTTGGAAATCTTTGAACATTTTTGTAAGTCATGTAAAGTTTTCTAAATAAATAAAATCTTTGTGAAATCTTCTAAAGCTTCCTAATCATGAAAAAGAATTTATTAGATCCGATTTATTCAATAGAATTATTTAAATTATATCGCAACAGCATCCTCAGCTTGTGAATAATAACTTAAAAATATGTGAAGATAATCTCAAAATGCATGAAAATCATTTTTACGCGAATTTAAATGAAAATGCAGTTATCAAACTGTGGTTACCTGATCAAATACGATAAAAGTGCAAATTAAATTATCAGATCGCCTGATTGCCGCACTCTATATGGGATTCTCGCAGGCTGTCTTTTTATGGAAATGAAATTAATTCTGGAAAATTTATGACACAGCTTATTTTAAATTTAGTAGGTTCAGGTTTTTATCATTTTCTAAATGTACCCTCTTTTTGGAATGAAGCTAATTTAAACAAGATATTCTAAATTTGGATCGTAAAAAAAGATCTTTTGCTTCCTTTTTCCATTATTCAATTTGCAAAGAACAAACAACAAATCTAAAATTGCTATTCAAATTCCCAATATAAAAGTAAAAAAAAATTACGCATTTGACGAATTTCAATCTTTTTCCTATTATTTTCATTAATAAATTTTTTTTTTAAATAGAAGAAAAAGCTTTTTAAACTTATTTTTAAGTATTATATTTTAGTTTATTTCAAAACTCTATTTTGTACGGATTTTGTGGCTTTAAAATTACAAATAAAAAAAGAAGAATTTTTTTCGGGCGGCGAATCAATCTTTTAAAATGACAAATAATGCTTAAAGTTTCTAAGTTAATTATATTTGAAAGTCTTATTAGAAAAAAAGATACAATTTTTTTTAGAATGTTCAAGGAATTTCAATAAATCTATTTAGAAACATCTTTGAAAAATTCCATAGGCCACTTTTCAAACCTTAAAAATTGTTATCCTTAAAAAAAGGGAACAAAAACACTTTTAGTAATATAAAAAAATTATAATATTTTATTTTAAAATTATTTAGGAACAATTTCAATTTTTATTAAAATTTCTGTAACTTTTAAGAAATTCCGGTAATAAAATTGTTCTGCTTTTCCGGTACAGTAGCTATGAAAGTTTAATATTTTTTACCTTCGGGCTACTCTTCCCTTTCCAAAAAAAAAAAATAAATAAAAACCCAGGCATTTATCACTCTTGAAATCTGGTATTCAACCCTTCCTGAAATCTTTGCGAAATTAATAATTTTTTTTCTAAAATCTTTGAAATATTTATGAAATCTTCTAAAATCTTTTGAAAATCTTTCTGGAATCTTTCAAATCTTTGTGAAACATTTGTGATTTTTTTTTTCTATCATTGAAATCATTGTGAAAACATTGAAATATTTCTTAAATGAAATTTTCAAAAATTGTTTTAAATATTTTTGAAATTACTTGAAATCTTTGACATTCTTGTGTAATCTTTGTGAAGTTTCATGAAATCTTTAAAATCCTTGTGAAATTATTTGATATCTTTAAAAATTTTACGATTTTTATGTTTGAATCATTGCAGTCTTTGTTGTATTTTTGAAATATTTTGAAATCTTTGTGATATCTTTTGTAATTTGCAATGTTTAATTTGTGCGATCTTTGTGAAAGATTTTAAAATTTCTTGAAATTTTTTAAATATTTATGATTTTTACGAAAGTTTTGAAATCTTTGAAAAATCCGATTCGTTTTAAATACTTCTGAAATGATAAAAGTTTGTTTCAAATATTTGCAAAATTTGAAATGCTTTCCAACCTTTCCCAATCTTTTAAAATTCTTTAAATTCTTTGTGAAATCTCTTAAACTCTTTTGAAATCTTAAAATTTTTTTGAAACGTTTCTGAATTTATTAACATTTTCGTAAAGTCATTAAAATGTTCAGAATATTATTTAAATTCCTATAAATTTTATTGAAATTTTTTGAAATCTTTGCAGAATATTTAAAATGTTTATGAAATCATTGAATTCACTGTGAAGACTTGTGAAATCTTTGAGAAATCTTTGTGCAGATTTCTGAAATCTTTCACATCAATTTTGTAAAATCTTTTGAAATATTTGAAATCTTATAAAATCCTTGAAATTTTGTTCAATTATTGAGATCTTTGTGAAATAATTAAAATATATGTATAGTTTAAAAAATCTTAAAAACAAGTTTGGAAATCCTTATGAACTTTTTTGAAATCTTTGTGACATCTATTAAATCTTCGAAATCACTGACATATTTGTGAATCTTTGAAATTTTTGTGAATTAAAAAAAAAATTCTTTGAAATCTTGCGAAATCTTTTTCAGTCATTTAAAATATTTGAATTCATTGGAAATCCCTGTGAAATGCTTAAAATTACTGCGAAATTTTCTAAAACTTTAAAAAATTTGTGAAGTCCTCATAATTGTAATTTAAATCTTTTGAAATATTTACAATTATTGCCTCGCTGGCTAGCATCTTTACAAAAAAAAACAATATTCAACAAAATAGATTTTTGTGAAATTTTAAAAATATTTTTAGAATCGTTTAAATATTTATTTAAAACTTTGATAATTCTGAAACTTTTTTCGAATATTTGAAATCTGTGTGAAATGTTCAAATTATTGCAAAAAATTTTTTGAAAAAAAATGTTTCGAAATTCTTAAAAATTTTATTGAAACCTTTTGAAATCCTTGTAAAATCTTTTAAACATGCAAAATAATTGGAATATTTTCAAAAAATTTTGAAATCTCTGCAAATATTTGAAATTTTTGGGGAATTTAAACAAAATATGTAATTTTCTTAAATCTTTTTCAGTCATTTAAAATATTTAAATTCATTTTAAATCCTTGTGAAATGTTTAGAATTTTTTATGAAATTTTCTCAAATCTTTTTAAATATTTGTTAAGTATTTAAAATCTTTGTGAAATCGTTCAAGTATTTTTTGAATCAGTACAATATTTTTCAAATCTCTGTGAAATCTTTTTAAATATTTGAGAAATCATTAAAATCTTTGTGGAAATATTCTATCTTTTGAAATATTTGAGCAAAGCTAAAAATTATAGCGAAATCATTTGAAATCTTTTCAAATCTTTCAAAGTATTTGTTAAATATTTAAAATTAATAAAATCCCTGTAAAATCTTTGAAATGTTTGTGATACCATTGCAATTTTTGTTAAAATATTTTTAATGTTTTAAATCTATGTGAAGACTTTTGAGATTTTTCTGAAATTTTCGGAAATCTCTTAAAATATTTTCAATCTTTGTGCATTTATTCAAATCGTTGTGAAATCTTAAACAATATTTATAAAACTTTATGAAATTTTGAAGAAGTATTTCAGATTTTGTAAAATTTTTAAAATTATTATGAAATGTTCTGTAATCATTTAAAATATTTTGAAATATTTCTTAAATCTTTGAAATCTTTGCAATATAATTAAAATCCTTGTGAAATCATTTTATTTTTTGTGAAATATTTTAAAATATTTCAAATCTTTGTTAATATTTTCTAAGTACTCGTGAAATCATTGTTATTTTTGAAATATTTCAAATCTTCTGAAATATTTGAAATCTTTGTGATATTATTTGATATTTTTTTGGGGTTATTCAAATCGTCGTAAAATCATTAAAATTTTTGTGAACACATCGAAAAATTTTTTCAATCTTCTGAAATATTTGAAAAAAGCTTAAAATTATAGCAAAATTTTCTTAATCTTTTGAAATCTTTGTAAAATTAATAAAATCTTTTTGAAATTTTTGAAATTCTTCTGATACTATTGCAATTTTTGCTCAAATATTTTTAATGTTTTAAATCTACGTAAAGTCTTTTGAGATTTTTCTGAAATTTTCTTAAATCCCTTAAAATCTTTGCAATCTTTGTGCATTTCTTCAAATCGTTGTGAAATCTTATAGAATATTTCTAAAACTTTATGAAATTTTAGTGAACTATTTGAAATCTTTGTAAAATTTAAATTTTAATATTCTAAAATCTTGTAAATCTTTGTGATATATTTTGACATTTTTGTAGAATTATTCAAATCGTCATGGAATCATTGAAATATTTCTGAAAACTTTGAAAAACCTTTTCAATCATTTGAAGTATTTGCGATCTTTTGAAATATTTAAAAAAAGCTTAAAATTATAGCGAAATCTTCTGAAATACTTCTAAAATTGTTAAAATATTTGTGAAATCTTCGTAATGTTTGTTAATTCATTTAAACCTTTATGAAATTATTGAAATATTTGTGAAATTATTAAAATTATTGTAAAATTTTTGAAATGTTTGTGATACCATTGAAATTTTTGTTCGAATATATTTCTGATATAAAGCAATTTATTGATGGAATCGAATCAATACAGAGTGAACATAATGAACATAAAATGCTAACAG
>JAAAKG020139127.1:0-12448 GCA_010014905.2 Druon quercuslanigerum
CTATAGGGACGACTTTAGGATTTCGGATAAGTTAGTCGCCGGTCGTCATGAGATTTCTTCAGTGAATAGCCCCTCGGCTCTAACCTAGTTCATCAGATCTCTCTTTCTATCGCATGGAATTAGACAGAGATGTTCGTTCGTTTCAACTAGATTAGAGAGCTTTGGAATCCCACCCCAGTGCTCCCAATCTTGGGAACTTTTTAAACTGCGTTTAGGTCGCATCCAAAACTCAATTGGTTACTACTAAAGCGCGTATTTTAAATGGTATAAATAATAAAATGTAATATTCATGATAAATATTGATTAGAAAATGCATCAAATGCAATTTCTTAATCCTAAAATCGAATTTTGAAGTAATAGATGAAAAAACAATTGACGTTTTTTACTTTAAAACTCATGCATGTGATTAAGAGCTCTTTTTTTTAATCGGTAGCTGAAGACGACACCTTTTAAGGATCCCATGTTGCAAATAAAGTTATATATTTCCTCCAACCCCATTTATTAATTTTTAAATGAAATGAATACTTGTAATAAGAATACTTTAGAAATGTGTACCTTTTCTCTATTCTATTTAATTAAATATGGAAAGTTCATGACATTCTTAATTAAGAGAAGTTATGAAATTCGGTTATATTATTCTGAACGTCTATTTGAAATTGAGATGCACTCTAGAATTATATATATTTTTTTCAAAAATAAATAAAATACTTACTGGTGTGATTTATGAGTTTAAATTACTTTAAATCAAAAATCACTTTTTTGTAATTCAGTTCTTTAAGTTATTTCCAAATGGTATAATGTAACATTTATCCGGACAATAATTAATTATTCCTAATCCGTTATTGATAATTTTAAGTCACATTGTCAAGAATAAACAAAAATTTAATGTAGAATCTCGACAGAGGCGAGATCAATCATTGGGACAAAAAAATTATTTCTTTCTCGGAACAGAAAATGCATAAAATCTTTTTAATTTTTTGTATGTGTCACTCCAAAATCTTATTTTAGGATTAGGAAAATTCTATAACGGCATTTCTTATCATTATTTTTTATAAATATTGAATCTAAATATTTGTATAATATAAAATCAGCGCGCTAACAGTAACCAATCGGGTTGTCGGCGCGACGCCAGAGCGCTTCAAAAAGTTATCAAGATTGGGAGCACTGACGTGAACACTTACCCCTAAAAGTTGAGAGCATCGAGTTCTAACTGTACCTCATTACCATTTGATCGATGTGCTGTACTATTGCGCTCAATAGGTACAGTAATCTTGTTCAAGCAGATCCTGAATAGTGCAAGTACCGATCCCGCACTTTCAATAAATATGTACCTGATTATTATCCCAAGATTTCTACTTAACCATTGACTTTTAAATACTTTGTCTGCTGTCAAAATTACTTTAAAGAATAAAGTGTCCTGAATGAACAATTTGCCTTGCAATTTAATGTGTAGTCTCCTGTATTCCCTTCATGCAGTACTTTGTAGGAGCAAGTATGTCATAATTCAATATTTATAGCCGCCTCTTTATATATAAAGTTAGCATGTGACACTTCGCCTGTCGATTATCCACCTCCAGGGTAATGTCAGGTATAATTTAACCCCTTTTACCTCCAGTTTTTTCTGTGTGCGATGCGTGTTATATGTATATGGATGTGTAATATGTACATAAGCATAATCTGCGTATTTATATGATATAAAATTATGCAGTGTGAATTGACGGGTTTACGAACTTTTCCTTTTCGTATTTTTGTCCGTCTCATTCTCTTAGAATGAATTATTCGAATTTTTGTTATGCATAACCGATTTCCCTAAATCGTAAAAGATTATTCGAAACTGTAATATCGCTTTTAATGTATTATATAACTAAATTTCTATCAGTGTACAGGGTCTTTTCAGGACCCTATAAGACAGACTTATGGTCGTGATATGTGGAAAATAATCCTTCATTATTCATATTGTATAGATAATTGTAAAGAGTAATTATAAATTTCAGTCATTCCAGCTGATAGTAAGTCTTTTTCTGTATTTTTTCTTGAGATATAAATTCACAAAGCTGAAATGGAAATTTTTTCACTTTATTTGTTTATACATTGTTATTTAGTGACAAAAATTTAAACATCTCAAACAAAAACTCTCTTACACATTTAATCGTGAGCATTTATAAAAAAATAACTATAAATTGGTTAAAAAGTATGAACTGTGGGCAATCATGAACAGTAAATTTATATTCTAGACCACTGTAGTTGGTACGAGGGCGTTGGTCGATTCGAGCTGAGTGCGCGTGCTGAAATAAAAAATCGCCCATACCTTTCAAAAAAAAAAAAGGTTTCACTCAAATTTTGTCAAAGTTTCCCTTAAAGATCAAGGAACAACTTTGCCACTGAATGTTTTCGGGCCGCGAAACTTCCCTCTAGAATTTGTCCCGTTAGAGTCAGAAAACGTTTCTTTACGGTACAAGGAAAAACGGTTTTTTAAATTTGTTGCAGCTCGAATTTTTTTTGTCTCACGATAAGAATTTCCAGTCTCATATTTATTCCTATAAACGTACTTGCACATCTGTGCATCTAGGGAAAATTACCATTCTAAGATTGAATTTTGGCTCATTTCGAGAGTTGTGAAGTGCTGAACCGCGCTATCACCCACCTGAACAGCTGTCAAAGTAAATGTTCGCTTTGTGAATATTTGAATATTTGCGAATATTTGACCGTCAACATTTAAACTAAAGCCGGGATGTATAGAAAAACCCATGACCGTGTACATATACAATTAGGTATTTTCACTTCAACCACCAGCTAACTTCACTTCGTCGAAGGCATAAAATCTAGAGGAAATTTATTCGAACGCATAGACATCAATTTCGATGCAGCCGGCCATGACTTAGTTTTTACATGCCGGCTTTGGTGGTTGAATGTCATGTCAGTTTTGACTAACCTAAGATTTGAAATTTATCAATTTTTATTTCAAGACACTAATACTCACTGGTAAATAGCAGGAGATTAAAAGTTAGGTAATTGTTATGACAACTTCCGTGCTCATCAACATCTATTTCACCCGTCTCAAATTGTTGAATTTCTCCTAGGTTCTCATAATGAATATGTGTGGCTCAACTTTGTTGCAACTCAATTCAATTGTACTTTCGAGGATCGGTGATTTTCTGTGTGATGGTTTGCAATAATTTTTATGTTGCAAATATAAAAAAATTTACTTTTGAAAAATAATTCGCATCGGAAGAGGGTTTGCTTTTTTTCATTATCATTGAAAAATGGTCGAACTGTGACTTTGTTTATAAATATTGTGTAAACAATCAATACTTTTTCCTAATTAGAAAAACGTCACAAGAAGGAATAACTGGCAAGATATTTAGTGTTGATTCCGCCAAGAAAATTAATAAATTTCATAGAAAGATGGTCAAACTGTGTTTTTATAAATAAAGATTGTTCAGATAATGAACAGTTCTTTTTGACTAGACAAACAAGGCAACAAGGAGTCATTATTAAATAATTAACTTTTCTCATCCGTTGACAAAGTATCATAGCAAAGAGTCATTGGAAATATATTTTTCGTTTATTTCGCAAGGAAAATGGAGCCTTTTCTTGGAAAAATGGTAAAAATGTGCATTTAATTATAAAAAATTGTTTACAAAAATTAATATTTTTTACCAATTCGAACAAAATTACAGCTCGGATTCACTAATGATACATTTTTAGTGGGTTTCGCCAGAAAAAATTGACCCTATTCACGAAATCATGTTGAAAAAGTGAATTTGTTCATAAATATTATTTAAATAATTACCAGTTGTTGTAAATTTAAAAAAAAATGAAAACAAGGATTCATTGGCAAGAAACTTTCGGTGGATTCTGCAAAAAAAGGAGCCTCTTCATTGTGACATACGAAAACTGTGTATTTGTTTATAAAAATTGTTTGAATAATGCTTCAAAGCAGCAAATATTTTTAAATAATCATAATTAGGCATACATTTCTCACATATTCTATATAAAAACTGTGAATTTATAATAACTAATAGTTGCAAATCTCAAAAAATGGCTTTTGTTCAATTATTTATTCAATACCTTATAAACAATTTTCTTTTTCACTCTAACATACTGAAAACTATTGCTAGATAGTAATTATACTGACTGAGGCTCTTCTTTAGTCAATTCGCAGATCATACAAAAAAGGTACATCTGAAAAGTTGGGGTAAAAATATTGTTTATTTTTTTTGAAATAAAAAAATTTTGTTTAGCCCAATCGAAGTTCTCGCACCGACTCGATATACCCCAAAGTCTTACGGTCATGTGAACAAAAACAAAGTCCAAATCCATTGAAAATTGAGTTGTCGTCAGACTTTTGTCTACAAAAAGTACTTTTGGCTACACTGTGGGGTGGTCCAAAAAGTATCTATTTAAACATTTTTTTTGTAAATACTGAACGGAAATTTGATTGAATCTAAATAAAAATAAATCCATAAAAAAAATGATATTCAATATGATTCACGGAGAAAATTCGAATTATATTTTAAATATCTGTGTTATTTTTAGCAAAATATAATTGAAAAAAAAGAGATTATCTAAAATATAGTTTTCTCTAAATTTATTTCTGATTTTTTTAATAACTCAGACGACGAAGCAAAGTTAAAGATTTGAGAAAAAAATAAAACTCTCTTGCACTTATCTAAGAGAAGATGGTTATAAACAATATTAAACTGTTTAACTAATTTTTTCTTAATTTCATTAACTATTACCTTACGAAGTGAAAAGGTACAGAAAGGTAAAAATTTTCGAAAAATCGCAACTTTTAGGCATTAATATAGATAAAGATAGTCAGGAACAGCAATAATTTGTTTAAAACTTTATTTTGGCTAAATCTTATTAACTATTAAGCCACTTATAATGAAAAATAGATAAATAGTCAAAAAATTCAGGAAAAACCGCAACATTTTATCATTAAGCAAAGAGAATATTATTAATAATAATAAATTGTTTAAAAAGTCACTTTTGTTGATATTGATGAACTATCACCTCCCTTTAATTGAAAATTGAACAACAAATGAAAAATTTGTGCAAAAATCGGGACTTTCTAACTCTATTCTATCGTAAAATTGCTAAAGACAATAACAAAATTGTTTAAACAATGAACATAAACATCCAATTATCAGTATAAAAATGGTTTGTTATGTACCAGAAAAAAAATAATAATAATAATAAATTTTTTCATCAATGGGGTTTTCTTGGGATGCTATAAAACAGACTTGTGCGGGTAATATTTAAAAAGTGATCTTTTATTTATATTCTTTGGCTAATTGTGCAAAGAAATGTTAAATTCCAACTTGATTTAGCCAATATTGAGGATTCTGAATAAAATATTCAAAAACATCTTTTTCCCTACAGTATTAATAAAAATTCGAAAAAAAATTCCAAAATAAATCGCATGAGCGATGAAATTTTCGCAAAATTGGTACTATTAAAAAAATATTAAGTTTGGTGGAAAACCTTGAGTGGACTGCAGCATTGATTTCTAAACTTAATAATAGTTTAAATAAAAAAAACCTATAGACAAATTCCATATTTTTTAAATTACTGCACCATGATGTAAATATAGTATTCAGTTTCATTAAAATTTTCAATGAAATGTACCAAATTCTTAAGATTATTTTTGGACATTTAAATAGCGTATTAAATATCTAATACAAAACGTATCATCAAGGTAACACGAAAATATACTATTGTATTGTATACACTTCAACGATTCCGTTATTACTGCAAATATTAACTGATTTTTATCAATCCTTTTTTTAATTTCTTCAAATTATATGAATAAACTTATTCTGCTAATTAAAATTAAATCAAGCCATACCTTGGTAATTTCAGTTTTTGTAACTGGCCCGCATGTCGTAATAATTAAAGTGAGAATCCACACACAGCTAACATTGAGCGTCACTGCAGTTGATCTTCATTGTTCTCTCCTTTTTTATTATTAAACAAAATATAAACATCTTTGGAAAAATGGTTGTGTCGAATTCAACAGAATAATATTTAGGTGACGCATACAAGATATCAGAAAATATTCAAAATTGCGGCCAGAATCTTACATTACTTTTTACAACTCTAATCAATCCCCACAAGGATATCTTTACGACATAAAACGTATATAAACATTCAAGATTATGTCAACCTGTAAATAGGATTGAAGAAAGAAGTATTTAGTTTCATTAAGAAAAAAAGTGATTATGACTTATCTATTTTTTTTTTTTTTTTGGTATTCTTAATAGTGTCTTTGAAATTAAAAATCACTACTGTGAAAAATTAGTTTTCTAAACGTGTATCTTGCAGATTTCTCTTGTTCTAGCAAAGTGCCTAGCTTCTTCTTTCAAAAATATATTACAGATTAATACAGTCAAGAGAAGCAGAGCGTCAACAAATCTATCTCTGCAATTAATCTGAATAAATTTGGCCTTCATACACGAAATCGCCGATCCAACAAAAATCGATGTTTCGTAGAGTTGCAAAAAATTTGAGCCACATCGATTCATTATGAAAATCTAGGTATAATTCATCATTTTAGGACTGTTCTTTCTCATCTAGAGTAACGTGAAGTGTTGTCTTCAAACTGTCAGCCACCTGTCAAGATGATTTTGTCCGGCGTTATTTTGGTGAAATTGATGTTGATAAGCAGGTAAGTTATAATAATAATCACCTAACTTTTAATTTCCTCCAATTTACCAGTGAGTGTTAGCATGTTGAAATAAAAATTGTACTTATCTTAGTATAATTTCCAATTCTTAGGTTTGTCAAAACCGACGTGAATGGCCAACCACCAAAGCCGCGATGTAAAAACTAAGTCGCGACCGCCTGCATCAAAATTGATGCCTGGACGTTCGAAGAAATTTCCTGCAGATTTTCTGCCTTCAACGAAGTGAAGTAAGCTTGTAGACGGTCATGACGGTTTCTATACATCCCGGCTTTAATCTTAACGTCGACGGCCATGACTAACTCGGCACTCCACAACTCTCTAAATGAGCCAAAATTCAGTCTCGAAATCATCATTTCCTCTAGATGCCCAGATGTGCAACTACGTTCATAGGAAAAAATATGAGACTGAAAATTCTCATCGTGAGATCAATAAAATTTGAGCTGTAACAAATTAAACACCACTGTTTTTCTGTGTACGATAAGTCATTCCATATCATTGTTCGCAGGTAATTATTTACCCCCCATCCTCGAGCTCATCGAGTCGCTTCCCCCACTCTCACGCTAACTTCGACATTCCGGTCAGCCGCTACCAATAGTGCCGCCGAAGAAATCGTTATTTTTATGGTTCGGAGGAGTTTTTTGTAGTACGCAAATAAATCAAATATTAATTGTGATATTTTAATATTTTATAATTTTTTCCGACATTATAAAATATCATTCTTGTGTATAATATACGCAATGTCAACAATACAAGAGTTGAGATTCGGTGAACTAAAATTTCGAGAAAAAAACTATTAATCTGTTTCAATTATCTTCAATTCTTGTGATTTATCTGAAGCATATATAAAAATTACGATTTCTTCGGCGGCACTATTGGTGGCGGCTGACCGGAATTTCGAAGTCAGCGTGAGAGTGGGGGGAGCATCTCGATGAGCTGGAGTAACGATCAAGGGAAGTGGTCTTATTCGTAGCTGCCTTATTGATAGCTTCGACTGTACATATTGGGACCGTCGATCCTCCACGGAATGCTGAGCAAGGATTTGTGATAGAAGTATTGGAGCAAATATAACACTATTCTACAAATTTTTAATTATTCTGGAATGTATAGGGTACCTTGCAATCGTTTGTATGATTAAACTAGTAAATTTGAAATTTTTACGCCTAGACGTCCCTGTCAATATTGTCACATACCGATGCGACGGCTCCATTGTACAGGATATCAAGCAGTTTTCTCTCAGTACACCGCTACGAAAGGACAAGAAATTAATGTGTCTTGGAGCTTTGTACGGAAACAAAAGAATTTGAAGCTTTTTGCAGTGGAATCGTCGATATAGAAGATTTACTAACCATTGTTCAATATGTTTTAGGTGGATAGGTATAGTTATTGATAGGTTGAGTCACTTGATGACGGTTGCAGTACCTAGCAGACTATCTATATTACATATATGATATCTCCCCTTAAAAAAAAGGAAAAACAATATTTTTATGGAAAACCTTATGAAAGTGTAATATGTAGAAACTTGATAACTGTCTTTCTGAGTCTTTCCAATCCAGGCATCTTTACAGGCTGAATGATATTGCCTTGTTTATAACTGGTGTATCATAGACAATTTCTGGATCAGAAAAAAGACTTTTAATTATCTCATTCATTTATTAACGTCTGTTTCTCGTTAGAAGAAATCCTTTTTTTTGGGTAATATTGTATGAGTGCTAGGATTGTCCTCACGTTCCAAAAATTTAGTTGCTACCACGTTTGCTGGTTGTTTGAACAGAAAAAACTCTTACTTTTATTATAGTCTTGCATTTATTTTTGGCTTAAATCAAGCTGATGCCAAAAATTTTATAATAATTATGTCCTAAAAAGAGCAAATAAAGGACTTCACGTTAAAACAAATCACAATTATGGCTAGCCCTTAGTCTTGTGTATTAAAAACAAGCCCCACATGGTCTTCGACCTGAAGTAGCAAGATTTAGGCTCTAAAGAAGAAGCTAATGATGCTTGCTTTAGAACACAAGGTCTAACTTTTAGACCTCCGAACAGCTACAGCTAACTGCAAAGGATTGTGACGTAACAAATCGTTTGAGTATAGTTAATTGTGCCATGATTTTTATTCGTCGATACAAATCGAGGGGCTGGTCCCTGAGATTGCAGGTGACTCCCGGACTTACGGAAGACCCTGCGGCGGTCAGTAGGCATCTCTGAATCCTTTTGAGTACTTCCTTGATTAGCCCCAGTTAGTCTCAGTAAGTCTTAGTGCGTCACGAGAACTCTCGCTCCAGCCGGATACAAGTAATAATATGTTCAATAATCAGGAGAATCCAATCACCCAGAAAACAGTTTCTTTGAATTAAAGAAACATTTCTTTGGTATACGCGGATCAAAGAAAAAATTCCTTTGAATTAAAAAAGGTATCTTTTATTTCAATGAAATTGTTTTCTGGGCTTAATTTGCTTTATAATAAAATACTTATTTTTATTATATTTAGCACCTCTTATAAATTTGTAAAGTGACTTGAAGAAGGCCACAATCTGGCTACAAAGACTACTTTTAAGATCATACATCGGCTTGATGTTAGCCTACTGCGTAGCTAACAAATACACGGAAAAAGTATGCTGTAAGATATACTCAGAAAAGCGGTGAAATATTACTCTGTGGCGCAGTAACGAGCCTTTCGTGCAACCACAGAGTATTTCTTACACTTTGGGAGAAATTAGTGAACCTCACTGCATCAAAGTGAAAGATTTACTCTGAGAAATTGCAAATTCATATTGAAACCAAATGGGGGTGAGTAATAATTTAACAATGTTACCCAGTAATCCCTACTTTGTTGCGAGAGCTAGGTACAGTTCGCATTGTACAATGCGTTTCTCGCAAAAGTAGAGTTTACACTTTCGCTCAGAAGCCTTGCTCCTTCTGGGAGTAAAAATTATAGTTTTGTATTATTAATCTCTCGCATCAACAGGCAAAAGTCACAGTTTTGGCCTGCGAGGCATATACCTTGATCTAGTTACATCACAAATTTCACACAGTTTACACATGAGAAACGTATTCTTCACTTATCTAACCCACACAAACCTAAATCTATAACCTAACTTAACACTACTACATATTCAGCAGTTCCCTAGTGCATAATATCGCATGCTGGGTATGTCAGTCGAAATGTTTCTTATATACTAACCAGAAAAATTCCCACCGCTGTGAGAAACGACAAGTGCCGAGAAAAAAATTGGCGGTGCCCCAAGTGATATTTAATTTTCTTACTGCAACGTCGACTTTCTTTTTGAATGTTTAGGGCCGTCTCTGTCGAGTAACCAGCTCTATAGGCGTGTTAATGCTTGTGAAGTGGCCTACTTGATAAGACCTTATCGCGGATATATCTGTCCACAAGTCCTTCCACATTTTTTGTAGGAAAGATGTAAGGCTAATGGGACGAAAATCCTTGGATGGAGTATGCCCCATCCTGCCTGCTTTTGAAATAAAAGCTACTCTGGTACCACTCCGTGCCGCCGGAATATAACCCAAAGTCAGATTTACTCTAGCCAGTAAGAAGGCTGGATATATGCCATCTAAACCGGGAGACTTGTAAGGACTGAAGGACTTTAGGGCCCACCTGACCCTGACCGGGGTAACAATATCGCTGGCTAGCCGCTGATTCGGGCCCAGTTGGGCCACATGCGACTGCAATTGTCTTGAAGGTGTCCTCTCCTCTTCTCCTAACTTTGTAAAACGCGGAAAATGTGCCTTGATCAGATGAGCCAAGGTGTCCACGTCCGACTCTGAGTATTTCCTGCCAGGCAGTTTCAGAGTACCGAGAATAGCGTCCGGATTTCGAGAAAGCAGCTTATCCAACCAGCCGCCTCTGCTCCCTTCTCGATATCTGTGCAAAAGTTAGTCCAACTTTCATGCTTTCTCATGCATATTGCACTCCTGTTCATTCATCCTTCATCGTCCTGAATACGTTCCGAAGGCCCCCCGTTTTGCCAGTACTGGCACGCCTGAACCTCTTTTTCCCTGCGAAGCTCTTGGAGTTTCCTATTCCAAGGAAACGCGTAGCAGGATGTCGAGAGAAACTGCTTATCGATAGAGGTATCTGCAAAAATGCAACATCCTACTAGCGTGACCTATCGATGGCTATTCGACCTCCCATAAAGTTATCATCTGTCTTTTGGAAAGCTTAAAGGTCCATCCGCACATCGTGAGGTTCATAGAGAGATTGATGCCACTTTGGAAAACCAGATTTAATATCTCATCTGTAAAAAATCGTGTGACAACTAACAAGGCCACTCTCCAAAGAAGTGCCTTTCAGGGCAACTCCATGAGCTCACTCCTCTTTTGCCTCACATTATTGCCACTATCTCTGGCAATATATTTATTTATATTTATATTTGTTTAAACAATTAAAATTGTTTTAAAAGTAATGTTGAATATTAAAATTAACCACTTGTAATTATTTCTATGAACAAGACGACGGAAATTGCTAAAAAGTAACAATAATACGTAAAAATGTAGTTTTTTTATATTTGTGTCATATTTTGGGCGCTGCGGGGAGGTTGAGGTGGGTTGAAAATGAAATTTATTCGCATCGTTTAATTTCATAGATACTATTTTTAAATCCAGAAAAAACCTGGCTCGTTTCTAAGAAACCTTGGAACATGCGTTTTCTTTTTCGAAAATTCAATATTTCCCCATGTTAACTAAATGGAATTTCGAAGTGCCCAGTGGCATGTGTTAGTATTTGAATTTCAAGAAAACAAAAACTACGGATTTTCTTTCTTTAAAAATGGAAACTTGGCGGTGGGGGGATGTCCTGCCCTGTAGCACGAATAAAACAGTTATTATTGCTATTGTCAATTTTCTTTTAAGACAGAGTTCAAAAGTCTCGTTTTTCTTCTCGAATTTTTTACCTTTTAAGTTAGAGCGAGGCAATAATAAATGAAATTTAACAGCAATATATTTTCAAACCTTTATCATTTGTATTAATAATATTATCATATAATAATGCTAGAAAGTCGCATTTTTCAGAACTACTCAACTTTTTATCGTTTTCCCTCAGATCACTATAATGCAAGCTAACAAACCCCAGAGAAAAGTTGAAAATTGCAGAAGAAACCGCAAGTTTCTAGCAATTATTCAAAAGAAGATAGTTATAAATAATATTTTAAAACATTACGTTTGTTACCTTGCATTAATTATTACCCTACTAAGTAAAAAATTAACAAAAATATAGAAATTTCAAAAAAAGCTGCATTTATCTATTTTTTTCTGAAATTATATTATGAAATAATTTTCTGAAATAAAAAAGATATTTGAAACATTCTTCAAATTTTCTATATGATGCTTATCAGCATTACTCTAAGAGAAGATAGTTAAAAAAATAATAAAATTTCTAAAACAATTTTTTCCTTGCACTTGAATTAATTACTAAATCACTATTATTTAAAAGTAAGTTGATAAAAAAGTGTTCCAAACTAATAGTTATTTGGGAATCTGTTTCTATCCTAACGGTCTCAGAGCAGCGCATTAAGGAATACCTCACAAACCTTCATAAAAAATACAATACGTTGAAAAATGCATTGAAGAGTCTTCAATGAATTCCCAAGTAACTATTAGTTTGGAACGGACTGACGACCGGGGGGGGGGGGGGGGGGGGCGTCAAGGTTCAGGGGAGGGGGGGCCCAGGGGGCCGGGTGCTCGTAGAAAAACATGACTCGGGGGCCGCCAAATTTTTTAAGCGTGTTCCTCGAAAATACGCAATTT
>JAAAKG020139128.1:0-12447 GCA_010014905.2 Druon quercuslanigerum
TAACCTGAAAATTGTAGTAAAAGACAAATTTCACTGTGTTCGTCAGGTTACTGTAACCAGGAATTTCTCTCTGTGTATGATGAGTGAAACCTGGGCAGATGAGAAGGACTGGAAGGGGATAAAAAGGATGTTGCCGAAAGGTTATGTGTGGACAATGCAAGAAGCAAGAAAAGAACACGTTAAAGGGAGATGGATGGGCGGCATGGTGTCAGGGATGAGAAAAGAATTAGCAGTAAAATGTAGAAAAGATGTGGACAGTGAGGAAAAGGATGGAACAATGGTAAAAAGTATTATAGTAAAGAAAGTCAAAATAGCGGTGGTTTGTGTATATAGAATAATATGGGAAGAGGAAAGCTACAGAGTAATAAGGAGGTGGATGGAGGAAAAGAAAGAAGAACTGGTTTTAATAGGAGGGGACCTAAATGCTTGGGCTAGTGAACAGGGAGGAGGGATTTAGGACGAAGACAAGGAGACATATATAAGGAAATCCGAACATAGAGAGACGGGCCGGGAGGGGAGGAAGTTACTAGACGTGATAGGAGATACAGCATGGTTTATATATAATGGCAATATGAAAGGAAATGAGGAAGCAAAGATCAAATTCATAGGAAAGAAAGCAACAGTAATAGACTACATCTTTGCTGAAATAAGAATGCTGCATATGATAGGGAATATGAAGGTGGGGAATGAGATAGGATCCGAGCACTTCCCGGTCACAGCTACACTAAAAGGGTGCGGCAGTAATTGCGGCAGAGGGAGAAAGGAATGAGCAGGAGAAAAGAACACGAAAATGGGAGTTTCGGGGGTAGATAAATTAAAAGATTTTAAACAAGAGATTGCAAAGGAGAAGGTTAAGTATGAAAAAGCGGAGGGATTAGACTCGTTAATTGAAATGTTGAAGGGGTCGATTGAGAAGGTAAAGGATAACCTGGGTACTAAAGAAGACCGAGTAGGGGGAAAGAGAGGCTGGTGGGACGAGGAATGCTGGGAGAGTAAAGAGAGAATGAGAGAGTGGGTAAGAAAATGGAGAGAATGGGAAATAAAGAAGGAGGAGTATAACAGGAGAAAAAAAGAACATGAGAAGATGCTGGAAATAAATATACAAAGGGGAAAGGAGGAATATAAGGCAGAAGTAGAGAAAGCGATCAAAGAAGGTGGTGTGTGAGATATGATAAATAGGGATAGAGGGGAAAGGAAGGGCGTAATAAAGAAGTATGCATTGAGGAATAAACGGATCATTTCAAGGGTCTATTAGGGCTACAGCAAAATAAGTGCAAAGGGATAAAGAAAAGCATAGTCCAAGGAGAAATGGAGGAAGGGAATGAAATAGCAAGAGAAGAAGTGGATGAGGCAACAGATAAGCTAAAAAGAAACAAGGCAACAGGAAAAGATGGGATGGAGAACGAAGCGTTGAAGTATGGAGGACAAGGAGTTAGGGATGGGATGTGGAAGATCTGCAAAAGGTCTGGAAAGGAGAAGGGTGGCCGGAAGAGTGGATGACAGGACTGGTGGTACCGCTTGCTAAGAAAGGGGAAGCAAAGAAGGTAAAGGAATACAGAGGGATCACTCTCAGGTCAGTCGGCTATAAGATATATGCAGAAGTCTTAAGAAAAAGGTTGGAGAGTCAGGTAGAACAAAAAGAAAGTATCCCACACAATCAGACGGGATTTAGAAAAGGGATGGGCACCAATACTTAGTTAACAGAAATTTAGGGAGAAAGAAAAGGAAACTAGTCGTATTGTTCATAGATCTCAAAGCAGCGTTTGAGTCAGTGAACAGAAAAGTGCTATGATAGGCAATGAAAGAGAAGGGTGTAGAGGAAAAGTTGGTGCAGAGGATAAAAGAAATTTTTAATGAAACCAGAATTAGGGTGAAGTCAAGAAAGGAAAAAGGGCAGGTTTTCTGAACAGGGATAGATCTAAAACAAGGTTGGACGTTGAGTCCGCTACTATTTAATATGCTGCTGGCAGACTTAGAGGAGAAGCTAAAGAAGAAAGGGAAAGGAGGAAAGGTTTGGGAAATAGCAAGCCATACTCTCTAGCATATGCGGACGATGTAGTTCTGTTAGCAGATTATGAGAAGGGGATGAACCTAATGATGAGAATGTTCGAAGAGTATGTGGGAGCAAAAAATTTGACGCTGAACGCTGAGTTCTGTTACCTAGGTTTTTGGTTTGAGGCAGAAGAGGGAAACGAGCTGCAGGTGAGGAAAATAATTAAATGTGCGAGTAAAGTGGTGGACCAAGTATGGGGTATAGGGAAGAGAAGGTTCAAGGACGATTGGAGAATGAGGATCTAGTTGTTTTATGCAATTATGGGCGGTGTTGTGTTATGGAGTGGAAATCTGGGGATGGATGGAACATAAGAAAGTTGAGAGCATGCATGAGCCGTTTTTGAGATGGGTAATGGGGATTAGCTGAAATTGCCCAGGATACATGTTAAGGGAGGAAATACCAGGTCACTAGACAAACTCAGAGAGCTTGGAGGCTTGAAGAGAAGCTAAAAAGGGGAGATGGAAGCAGAATGTTTGTACGAAATTCGGAACAATGTGGTGAGAGGCAACTTGGGAAATTTAAAATTTGAGGAAGAAAGCAGAAAAATGAAAAGGGTTCGTAGTGTACGAGAAGGGTTTATGGAGTGGCAGGACATAGAGTTAGAAATATTAGAAAAACAAGGAGAAGAGAGATGGACAACGTTTATAGATTCGAGGTACAATAGATGGTATATGATGGTCAAAGGATTGACGGAACCAGAATATCTGCAAAAAATAAAAAAGGAAGAAAAATAGAGTAGGGTTGTACGGTTTAGAATGGAAGAAGGACTAGAAGCATGCAGATATTGAATAAATGTTTTCTTAAAAATTATTTGGTGAAAAACTTACTGCAGTAACATAAAATTAATATATAGTATTTTTTGTTGGAAATTTATCTTTGTAAAACATTGAACTCTTTTGGTTGAAAATTCACTTATTAGGTTAAAATTTCAATTAAAAGTTAAAATATTTTGTTAAAAATCTATGTGTTTGGTTAGAAGATATTATTTTTTTATAGAAAATTTAATCTTTTTGGTTAAAAGTATTTTTTTTTATTGAAAATTAGTTGTTTTTTTAACGTTAATTATTTTCAACTAAGAACTTTACTAGATTTGTTGTAGAATTTTTTCATAGACATTTAAATCTTTTCGGTAGAAAATATATTTGTATTGTTGAAAATTTAACAATTTCGTTGAAAATGTATTTTATTTTATTAAAAACTTATTTCTGTAGCTGAAAATTGAACTGTGTTTAATTTTCTCTATTTGAAAAATTATTATTTTTAAATCAAAGAACCATCAGTTTAGTTGAAAATTTAACGATTTCTTTAAAAATTCCGCCGTTCTTAGCTGCATATTAATTATTTCGATTAAGAATGTAAGTGAATTTTCAACTAAATTCTAAAATTAAATAAATATCTGAAATTTAATAACGAGTTTTTTTTACTAAAGATATGTAGCTATTTCATTTTAGCTAGACAATTCATCATTTTCAGTTAAACAGTTTATATAATTTATTCAAAACTCACCTTTTTTAGCCGAAAATTCAATTCTTATCATAGAAAATTTATATGCTTTTGTTTAAATTAAACTTTTTTCAAAAATTTGTCTTTATGACTTAAAAACTCAATATTTTGGATATTTTTTTTTCTTTATTGATTGGAAATTCTTTGATGGTTGAAAATTCTTCAGAGTTAAAAATTCAACTATTGGGTAAACAATTTATTTTTTAATGAGAATGCATTATTGCAGTTAAAAGTTCATTTCTATTGTAAAAAATTTCAAAAATTTAGTTGAAAATTCGAATTCTGTTTTTGAAAAAGAAAATTTTCTTAAACTAGAAATGTAGCTGCTTCATTTTTGTTAAAAGACCGTGATATTTGTTTGTTTGTTACAATCTTTTTAGTTGGTAATTCACTTCTTTTTACAAAAATTCGAATTTTTTAGTTAATAATTTAATAATGTTCGCAGAATATGTGTTTTAAATTAAACTTTTAAAAAAATTCGTCTGCATGATTAAAAAAAGTCAATATTTTGATGAGATTTTTTTTCTTTACTGATTCAACAATCTTTTTTGTTTGAAATTCGACTTTTATGTTGAAGAGTCGTATTTTTTGGTTTAATTTCAGTTTTTTATTTAAAATTGAATTTTTTTGGTATAAGTATCAACTACTACACTTTCTTTTAAGAATTTAAAAAGTTTTTTTTTTAATTTTAGTTTGTTTAAAAATTAAACTATTTCGCTAGATATTCCCCTTTTCATGCTTTAAATTAATTATTTCAAATAAAAAATTAATAATAAAATTCTACATTAATAAATCCATTTCTCTCTTCGATGTTTTAAAATTACCCAAAAGGAAAAGCGACAATTCTTTCAAGATAAACCTATTTTTAAAGAAAGATACAATTCGAGCCATTAACTCTAACTTGGATGTCCCTCTAGTGGAGATAGTTTTTGATAAAAGCTGGCAGATAACCGTTAATTCCTTCTTTTTCCAGGGATTTAATTATTTGGTGTCTCCATGTCATTTGGTATGCTTTTTCCAATATCTAAACAAACCATAATTAGGTGCTGATTGTTAGAGAATGCTTCACTGATTATAGCTTGGAGGTTAATAAGTGGATCTAGGGTGGATCATTTATGTCTGAATCCACTTTGTTGAGAAGCGAAAAAATTGTTCTTTTTTTCTAGATAACACTGAAATCGAGTGTTTATTATCTTTTCGAATAGTTTACACATTATGCAAGTTAGAGCAGTTGGGCGATAGTTTGTTGGATTCATGTTGTCTTTTCCAGGTTTAGGGATCGGAATCACTATAGCTTCTTAAATAGATGAACGTATATTTTTCAGCCTGCTGGCCTAAAAAAATTGACTTGCTTACACTTCCATTTTTTACAGAATTTTCTTACAAGCAACTCCTTAAAAATGACATCCCTCCACATATAACCTCTAAGCCGATGCCTTCCTCGCATTACATCGCCTCGCACGCATGTCTCTACTTTCTTGCCTTGCACGCATGACGCTATTTTCTCGCTTTGCCTCGCGTTGCCAGCTTCTGCCTCGGCAGCTAATCTTTATTTCTTATCTACTAATTAAAATATTTACAATCTTCTTAATCTACTTCCTCTCCTAAATACAATCTTTTCTTCTCCATTCCTTTTCCTCCTTCTTTCCCTTCGTCTCTATCTTACCTAACACCCCCTTCACCCATGCCACTGCCCTTTTGACCCCCCTTTTATGCAACAATACGCCCATGCTTCTCCTACCCCTTTCTACCTCTTCACACTCTTTCAACCAGTGTTTCACTTTTGCATCCCCCTTCCCGCACAATTCACACCTCCTCTTCTCAGCAGAAAGCCAGAACCTATTATAACTTTCCATGCATCCGCATCTCATTCTCGCTATAAGTTCCTGACTTCCTTGCTCTCCTTTCTCACACAGATATTGCGCTCTCTCCCTTGGCATAATCCACATATAGTTCCTATTAAACCTTGACGCTCCTATTCTCTCCTCCCCTGCATCCTTCTCTCCCTTCATGCTATTCCTTTTAACCAACTCATACACCTTCCTTCCTTCCTCATGCATCCTTTTCACTTCATCCATTTCTTCATCCATTACTTCATCCCACCCCTTCGTCTGTTCTTCTTCACCCACCAACTATCCCTAACCAGCTTACTCCCCCCCCCCTCTTCTAAAAATTTCTCCTCATATTTACACGCTCGGCTCGCCGTTATAATCCCTAAACTCGTTCTTTCTGTCTCCCTACTGACAATATAGTTCGGCGTATTCCTTGCTAACCCCAGTGTCCACTTAACATACATCTCCTGTATCCTATTTACTTCCTCACTTATCTTTCACCCCCACACCTCCACTCCGTAAAATGAGCACTCATCACTAGCGACTCAAAAAGTGGGACGATGGTCGTGGGGGCTAAAGCGCAGGCTTTGAACCCACTCTGTCGTCTTGCGGGTTCGACTCCCGCTTCGCACTCTGGAAGAGCCTCGGTAGCCCATGCGGTGAACACTAGCCTAGCAATTTATCTCCGGAGAATCGTGGGACCGGTACCTTTAGACAAAAAGGTTCTCTAAGTGCTTAAGGCTGTTGCTCTTTGTGGTTCGGAACCCACCTTAAACTGTAGGTCCCCATTCCACCACCAAGTAAGTATGTGGGAGGTGTGTAAAGGATAGGGAAGAAGGTGCAAGAAAAATGTAAACCCTCAGGGGACACATCAGAAGCTTCCTTCCACTAGCGAATTAAACAATTTCATTATCCTTACAAAATCATCTGCAAAGAACCTCTTTCCCAGTCCCCACACTTGCCTCATTACTACATTTGCCATTCTCACTCTCTCTCTTTTATATGTCCATCCACTCCCCGATTCCTCCGAAACAGGAAGCCCAGGTACACAAACCCTTTCACCTCCTGTACCGCTTTGCCCTTCCATTTTCACTCCCCTCCCTTATATCTCCCTCCCCCCCTTTCTGAACACGATAACCTTCGAATTATTTGCATTTAACTCTAACCTTTTCATCATCTCCTTTAAAGCCTCTTAGCTCTTTGTTAGCAGCACTGTGTCATCTGCATATGCGAGTGACCATATCCTTACCCGCCCTACCCTAACTCCTTCTACCACTCCAGCCGCTAGCTTACTTTCTATATCTGCGATTAAAATTTCCAACAGCGTTGGGCTAAGAGGGCACCCCTGCCTCAATCTTCTATCCATCCAGAAACCTTCAGAGATTGCCTCCTCTACTCTCACCCTATCTTTCGTCTCCTCATATACCTCCCTCACCCTCTCGATCAGGCCTCTCTCAACTCCCCTCTATTCCATTGCCTCCCACAACCTCCTCCTATCCACCGAAAGAAACGCGCCTTCTAGATCTACAAAAAACGCGTACACTTTGGCACCCTTTTTGACTAGTTCACTATCTACCACGTGCTGCAAAACGTAAATATTGTCAAGGGTACTCCTTCCCTCCCTAAAGCCCACCTGTGTCTCCAGTAGTATGGCTTTCCCCTCAACATCCTTCCGCAACCTATCTGTCAGCAGCATCATGTATATTTTGTACTCCGTATTCACTAGCGTAATTCCTCTATAATTTTCCTGCCTCTCCCTATCCCCTTTTTTATACAGTGGTACGATCACCCCTCCCTTTACCCTTTTTGGAATCCCTCCCTCTGCTATACTTTTCTCACTATCTCCTTCTGCCTCTCCTTTGCCTCTTGTGTGCCAAACAGCCATGCGCCGTTCTCTACCCCGTCCAGCCCTGTGCCTTAGACCTTTTCAACTTCCTTATCTGCCTCTCTATCTCCTTGTCATTTAGCTCCTCTCCATCTAATCCCCTTGTTCTTCTAATCCCGTCACCTCTCTTCCGTGTGTCTGATCTCTGAAATTAATTTTGTTTAAATTCCCTCTATTCGTATATAATTCCCTATCTTCTCACTTATCCCCACCCTACGTTTTCTAAACCTATTAATTATCTTCCACACGTCCACTTCTGTCTTAAAATTTCTTAACTCCTCTTTCAGCTCTTTTTTCTTTTCCTGCTCTTTCTTCTTACACATTATCCTAAACTTCTTCCTTATTTCGACGTACTCCTTCCCTTAGGCATTGCCTTCCTTCCACTTCTTGCACTTCCTTTTCACCTTTCTCCTCATCTTTTTACATTCCCTATCCCACCACGGCTTCACCATTCCTTTCATCTTCTTTCTAAATACCTTTTTTTGCTCCTGATACTTCTCTATTGCTTCTCTTGTCCATGACACCCTTTCCCCTAACAACCCTTCTTCCCCACCCTGCCTTCCGCCAACCTCTTCCTTTATTGACAAACCTAATGGCTGATGGTCCGATTCCACCCTCCCTTCCCCTGCGAATTTCTCTGGCTCCTCCCACCCTTGTATATTCATTATCACATAGTCTATCACAGATACCCCCATCTCACTGACAGACGTGTATTCTCCCTCTTTGTCTTCTATTACCATACCATTCGCCATAGCCCATCCTCTGTCCTCTATCTAATCTCTTAGAATCTCCCACTCCTTATTTATTAACTTATCCTTCGATTACCACTATAGCTTCTTTCCATTGCTGTGGAATTTTTTTTGTTTTTCCAGATCAGGTCCAGGACTTTTGCCTTTTGAGTTGTTCATTGCGTCTTGAAGTTCTTCTTATGTAAGTTCTACATTGATTTCTGGTTTTGGTGGATCGTCGACAGTTATATCTCGAGAGGCTTTGGTTTCTTCTAAGGCTTTGGATATTTTAAATGAGGGATGCTAGTTGTAATTGCTAGAGTTTTTTGCAAATCCTTCACCAATTAGTCTTCTATTATTTTAGGATCATTCGTTATTGTTCCATCAGGTTTTTGTAACCCCGATATTTTTGTATTTAAAAAGTTTCCTGTTATTCTTTTGATTTTATTCCATATAGTCGTCATAGTTGATTGATTATTAAGCGTAGTAAGGTAATCCGTCCACGATTTTCTGCTGCTCTGTATATAGGTTCGACGAGCTGCTGCTCTTAGTTTCTTAAATTTTATTTTATTTTCCAAAGTGTTTATCCTGTTAAATTGATTAAATGCATGATTTTTTTTCTGCTCTTGCTTTTTGACAGTGCTCGTTTCATTACGCTGTGTGGGTATTCTTATTTGTAGGTGTTGTTTTGCCCATAGATTTGTCAGCTGCTTTATTTATAATTGAAGTGATGTTAAGAAATATTTAATCTATTTCAAGTTGTGAGTCAATTTTGTTTATTTTCCTGGCATTTTAACTCTTCGTCGATTATTATTTGGTATGGATCCCAATTTCCTTTCCTAATGTTTCATTATGGAAGATGTGTTGGTTTGGATTCTGAGCTGGGGATCGATATTTTGATTGGATAATGATCACTATCATGTAATTCAGGGAGTGTTTCCCACTTATAAATTTTGGAGCTATCTGTAGGTTACAGAAGGAAAGGTCTCTTAAACTGAATGAGTTGTGTGCAATACTGTACTGGGTTGGAGATTCGTTGTTTAGGAGAAATATATCTGTTTTGTCTAAAATATATATATTTTTTTCCCTCTGGGGCATGTTTTGTTATATGTTTTGAAATATTGCATATGCATAGTCGTACGCGAGTAGCGATTCTTATTGCGAGAGCTTCTAAGTTGGTAGTTGGATTTCCTGGGCATTAATGTGTTTGTAGTTATAGGCGGCTACACCTCCGCTTGCTTGATCCGCTCCAGTACGATTTTTAACCAATTTTTTATATACACGGTTAGATTTCCGTGAACGTTATCTTTGAAGTTTGTTTCTTGTAGCGAAATGATTCCTGGATGTATTTCTTTAATCATGATCTGTAGTTATTTCAGGTGGGTACGATATCCATTTAGATTCCATTGTAATATGTCCATAATTATGATTCATCAAAATCGTCTTCAGAATCTATGTATGATAAGGAGTCTTCGTCAATTGACTCAGATGAGAGTGAGTCTGCCTTGTGTGTTTCAAGGTTCTTGAGATTTTTTATTAACCTTGTGAAACGGATCTGCATTTTTCGTTCTTGCAATAGAAAATATAGTATTTCGAGTTTCGGTATTAAACCCTTCAGGTAATCTGTGTAATCTTTTACTATTGTTGTTATGTCAGCTGCTCCTTAACAATTTTCTAATAACAATTTAAGTTGTGTAAAGTTTAGAGGGAACATAGTGGGATTATATTGTCAAGAGTTTCTTTCGTGGGTAGAAGCATTTATTCTATTTTTGTTGGGGATTTTTTTTATGCTCGTCGATTTTTTGTTTTTTTTTGTTTTTCTCTTTGTTGTTTTATTAACTGATTTCTTCTGAGAGTCTGGAATATCTTTTTCTGTTGTTGAGTTGCTTTCGGATTTGTGTGATGCGGATGTTGATATCGGACGTTTCTGTTTATTGTTCGTCTGATTTATATTTGGAAATTCAGGGTGATTTTTCTGTTTAGTTAGGTCAATTTCAGTGTCAAGATTAACTGGATTGTTTCTGTTGTTTGAGTGGGAGTCATAGTGTTTGTGCTTGACTCGCACTGTTTTGCTAGATGACCTTGCTGCTTGAACAGAAATCAGTTTGTTGATTCCGGGGATAGAAATATGCGGTAGGAAGTTTTTTCGTAGTTTACTATTAATGATTCTGGTAATTTCCCGATGACCTCTGGTTGGATAAACATTTGTCGTCGAAAGCTTAGAACATGAGAGAAACCTTGATCAGGTATACTTGATCTTAGGAAACTAATAATTCCATACTTTTGGAGTTCTGTTTCTAAAACTTCGTGGGGAATTACTGTAGAAACCTTTGAAAGAATTATTTTCTTAAAGGGGTTTACTAGAGGGCGAAGTTCTAATTTTTGGTGTTCTACGGTTATCTCTTTCTACTAATCCGTTATTTCTTTGACTGTTTCTTTAGTTGCGAGAAATAAGCAGATTCGACCATTTGAGCTTTTGGAAGCAAATCTGATGCTTTCTGGTTTAACAAGGGAACCGATGCTTTTTACGTATTCTTTAAGTTCGATTTTGTCTCTTGATTCGATGATTATTCCTTGGTCTTTTTTCAGGAACGTATCGGAAGTCGCTGAAGCGTAGGTTTTTTTCAGTGGAGAAGACATGTTGGGTTGTGCACTTATTTGGGGATTCTCTAAATTTTGCTGGTTAGGATTCATTATGTGAGGAGTGCATGTGCACTCTCCAACAAAGGTTGCTTTCTTTTATGATGCTTTTAACACTAGATCACTTATAATGCTAAGGGAACCTTATTATCAGGCTCTGAAATTCTCGGAACTCTCGAACTGCACACGCTCACAGTAAACACTACCATACGCTTCGAAATTCAAGCTGAGACTTAAATTATTAAATTATTTATTTATTATTATTATTAAGTTTATTTTCTCCTAAATTTGATTATCTTACATTAAATAAAGGAAAACGAAGAAAATGAAAAGACCCAAGCATTTAAAGAGCGATTTATTTGAAATATGGTATTGGTTTTAGGAAGGAAAAGTATTTTTTAAACAAAATACTCGCGCATTAAGTATAAAACGATAAGTTTGTCCATTGACATAAAATAAACTCTACGCTTGTTCAGAGATGATATTCCTTCCGCTCCTCAAGTATAATCAATATTCCAATCTTCTAAATAATTTTATATGAAAAGTTCGAGGACCCCAAAGAGGGAAGTTGTAAATGTTGTCTATAAACAATTTTTCATGAACGTAAAATTATCCCCTGAGCCGTTTTTTTATTCGTGAAAATTCATTAAAATTTCTGTGTATAATAACTTAAACGCTAAGTAAGCTTGTAGAACCAAATGATGCGAGCTTGAAAAACAATTTAAGCAAGTTAAAGTACTTGAAAATCATTATTGAAATAGTAATATGAATGTTTTTATTTGAATAAATTCCATTAATTACTAAAAACTATTACATCATTAAATAATTTTTATTTGACAAAACAAAATTACAAGTTATTGCACATACTTACAGTTTGAGTTTCTTTAGCAAGTATATTAGCACGTTTTAAACTAAAGAAAATTTACAATTACATAATATTTATTGAAAATATAACATAATGCATTAACGTAAATAACAAAACTTGAAATTAAATAGATAGACAGCTTTAAGTAAATTTTTTGCATACTTCGGATGTGTCTTTTTCTCTGTATACTTAATCCACATTTTTTTTAAGTTAGCATGAGCAGATTCCACAGCTTTCACCCAGTGGAACCCCAATACTTTCTTTGTTTCACATAAAAATCATTAATGTGAATAAAAGGGCGTTTAAATTATTTAAAGACAAGAATCTACAACCTCTTTGAATTTAGCAATTGAGTGGCCAGAAACGAAAAGGGTCCGAACGCTCGAAAACGCGAAAAAGTATTGTCGGATTGTCTTGTTGTATTAAAATTTCGAAATTCAAAAAATTAAATTTATAAAAATATTTTCTTGTAGAGAATGACAAGATGGAACTTTTTTTCCTTTAGAGTTTTTCAATCCGATTTATATTTTCGATAATAAAAGGGAAAAAGTGATTAGAAAATGTTGCCAAATTTAATTATTTTTTGAAACAAAAATCGTCTCAACTCAAACAAATATTATCGAAACTGTTTTCTTACAAAATGGATATTTCCCTCAATTTTCAATGAATTAACCTGAAAATTGCAGAAAATCTTCCTCCAATGTTAAGGAACAAATGTTTCACTGAAAGTTGTTTCAACTTGGAAGTTCACTCGATACTTTTTGTCGTTGAAGCTAAGAATACGTGCTTACCGTCAGGTCTCCATTTGCAATTAATTATTATTGAACAATCAGCATTTTTACTTTAATTATCCACATCGTAGGTATCGCTAGGGTATAATGCATGTGTATACCAAATTTCAGAAAGTTTCGATAATATTTGTTTGAGTTGAGACGATTTAT
>JAAAKG020139129.1:0-34794 GCA_010014905.2 Druon quercuslanigerum
AAAGAGATTAGAATTTGCAAAAAAGTATCAAAACATGCCAGATCACTTTTGGGAGCGTGTTATATTTTCAGACGAATGTAAAGTTGAACTTTTTGATAACAATAAACGTATAGTGTGGAGGAAAAAAAATACGGAATTTGATAAAGAAAATCTTTGTCCGACGGTAAAACACGGTGGCGGTAGTGTGATGGTGTGGGGTTGTATGAGTGCTGCTGGAGTGGGTAATTTGTGTTTTATTGATGGGAAAATGGACAAAAAATATTACATAGATGTACTGAAAAAAAATCTACTGCCTAGTGCGGAAAAATTGGGAATTAAAGATAATTTCATGCTTATGCAAGATAATGATCCGAAACATTCTGCCCTTGATACACGTATGTGGATTCTGTATAATACACCAAAATACTTTTCTACTCCTCCTTAATCACCCCATATTAATCCAATAAAGAATTTGTGGCACCATCTCAAAGATCATTTACGTGAACGTAAATTTTCGAGCAAAGAAAGTTTGAAAATGGCGCTTCGAGAAATGTGGGAGAAAATACCCCCCTCCTACACTAGTAAGTTACTGAAATCAATGCCAAAAAGACTTAAAGCTATTGTAGATGCAAAGGGAAATCCAACAAAGTATTAATTTTGAGTGTAATTTTCAATAATTTACAAAAACATTTACGTAGTTTATAATTTACGAATACTTTTTTCCAAGTGACGTACGTATTGTATAATTTATTAATTTTTTTACAATAAAGAATTGCAACTTTAAGTACTTTTTTTGTGTGTATAAATCAACAACCCTTCGATGAATAACATAGACTATATAAAATGTTTATTACTACTAACTATTTGTATAAATAACCTCTCTTTCTGAAAATAACCAGGTTTACGAATACTTTTTTCCACCACTGGCAGTTAGAATAGTAAACTTAGTATTTCAAAAAAATGAAAGTTGTACTAAACCTGTGCTCATTTGTGCAGTAAACGGTTCTTTGAAAAATTGAAAATTACCTAGTTTTGTACATTAAAGTCAACTCCCAAAAACCTAATCGTTTACAAATACAATCCAAGGCAAAAAAATTGCTTATATTTCATAAAATACAAATCTGTGCATAATTGTACTGGACAAAAGTAATATATGTCTCCTATAACAAAATTCTGTCAGACCTACACTTTGTCTTATTAAAACTCAAAATGTCAAACTCAGATAATAAACAATATTATCTGTCACCCTGTATAAGGCCCAAAAAGAATGAACTTTCGGAAAAGTAAATTTTATGCTGAATTGTGCTTGAAAAATGCAGCCTTTTTTTGGCTAACGAAATTGGTTGGGACCAACAGTTTTCATATTAACATAAAAAATATCAAAGTCAAGAAAGATAGTTCTAAGATTAAAAAATAATCTAATTTTGATAAATAAAAACTTTGATGCATTTGGCTCGACAAATGTAATCTTTTAAATTTTTATTTGAGAACTGTTAGGTTTTGATAAAAGGTAAAAAGACTGCATTTTTCGAGTATAATTCAGTAAAAGTTTTGGATTTTTGAGATTTGTTTATATTTATATGTTTTTTGAGTTTGTCATTTGTATTATACTTGTGTGTGTAAGTGTTTAATAATTATTTAATTATAATTTTTCCTTAACTGCATTCATACCACCTAATAACTCATAAAATGAGTAACAACGTAATGCTTCGGTTGCGTTCAGATGTAAATAATTCAATTTACATTTACATACTATAAAAGTAAATATAGTGCTGACAAATTAAACAAAATATACACTTTTATGACGGAATAATATTAGGTTTTTCTATTCATAATATATGCATAAATGGCACTGAATTGATAACATCGAAGTTATAAATATCGGTATCAGCGCATATTTTTCCTTATAATAATTACAGTTATTTACTAACTGATACATAATTTATTTCTTGCAGTTTTTATGAACATGACTTGAATATCAGTCACGATTAATAATACATTGTTCGCTTCTGACGTTTAATTTATAACAACTTAAAACTGAACTGATGTAAACTTGTTGAATAATTTTCTTAAGGTCAAAATCATTCCAACAACCTAAATGTAAATAGATTTATAGAAATTAATACGTAATAAAAAAAATCTACGAAAACTGGTTACCAATTTGTGATTGCATACGTGATGACGCCTCGAGCGAGTTCTTTACGATGGTAGCGCCACCACTCTTTAAAAAGCCGCTCTCATGCCGCGGTTCAAGGACCCACTATGTTCAAAGTTTTAATTGGTGGCAGTCTCGCACGAGCAATCAAAATAGTCGATTGGTACATATTCAAATTGCTCAGAACGGAAATGAATCCGTTTTAGGCAAAAAGATTCTTCTTAGTGGAATGTTTCCAGACATGAATCTTGCAATTTACAAACACACTCTCCGAACTTTGAAGAATATTTCCCTCTTTCCTTTTTACGTTTTCATCAGAGAAGGTATTAGATTTGTATCAAATACCCCTCCCCCTTTTTTGGTATGCTGAAGTGAGCAAATTTCGGTAAAGAATGTAGAATCAGCAACAGAAAACACGACAAAAAATTTTTCTGATATGTCTCCTTAGAATAAATTAAACTATTACAGACGAATTAGAACTTATTTAATACCATTTAGATAAAATCGCAAAAAGCAACTGACAGATAGGAATCCCCATTTCTCTCAAATTTAATGATGTTAAAGGACGATATATAGAGGTGGCATTTTAATTCTCGCTACATCTGGAATAAAAATGGAGCGATTATAAGACGAAAGATTATCCAGGAAATGTTAAAAATCGGAAATGATCTTCGATTCATGAAAAGATTATCTGGCAAGGTATATTTTTGTTGCGGTGAATATTTCACCCATAACCGATGTAAACTTTATCTTTCGTTTTTTTTTTGTCCTGTATTCCATATATATATATATCATCATCTTAACGGCATCATATGTTTAGTATTTGTACAGCCTACAGATTAGAATTGTAACTCAATGTTTAGAGTTTTACACTATTTCAGTCTGGAAAGACGCATATCGGATCTTAAAATTTATGAGCTGCTGTCTGCAATTCCTCTTCGTGAAGAACCGATCTGGCATTTGTAATTGCAAATTATCGGCGGATCGGCTTACGCAATGATTGCAAACATATATACAATCGAGTCCGTAACGTACGCTCGTACCAAATGATGTGCGATCGATTGATAGTGACCATCGAATGAATAAAATAATTATCGAGTACCGTTCGATATTTGCAATCATTGATGCAAAGTTTCAAAATCATTGGCGTTTAATATTTTTATAAAAAGCTTACGCATAAAATTAAATTTATAAAATACCAAGGATATTTTTTCATAAAAAAAGCATTTCACTCAAAAGCGGAAGAAACGATAGTAATTAATTTGGGTGAGAATTTTCTTGTTGCAACTGATCGCGATATCACTTTGTTTTTAAGTGAAATAACATTAATATTACAGTTATCTCTATTTTATATTCAGAATATGTACTTTATTTCATATGATTAATTATTGCATTTTAATATAATAATATAGCTCTGTCGTGAATATCCTTCCTGATTGAATAACAGTCGTCTAATCTTTAAAAACTAAATTGGTTTCATGGAGAGTGCGTTAAGTGCAGGGAGTTGTAATTGCTCTGAGATAATTCTTACTGATCTCGATAAGATGATTTAGCAGTGGAAAATCTCAATCTATAATTAGATTTTGTATGGTTACCAAAAAACACGTTTTTTATATTATTCCGTTCGACAATTGCATCGATTACGATTTTGCATAATTTATTATGTGGCATTGATCTGCCAACTGGTTTTCATGGTGTATGGCTATAAATAAAATACTTGTCACACCGAGTTAACGTTCATCGTGAAACAATTTAATGAATATTAGAAATGTCGTATCCAACGAATACTGGCTTGATACAAAATTGTAAAGTGTCAGTTTACAAATTCAAATTATCTGATCAGAAAATATTGTATAATTTTGAGAAAGGATGAATAAGGGAAAGTGAAAAATAAAATTTCCAGTATTTGTGGATTAAATCGTGTTCTTTTCTAATTTCCATCTGGTAATGAAATTTGTGCGACAGAAGGAAGTTAAGTCGTAGCAAACGTAGCCACAATGGCACAACGCAGTTGTCTAGATATTATGCGGAACTAGACAGTAATTCTGACAACACATGGTGATACTATGTGTGCGTTTACATTTCCTTATAAGTGCGCAATGAAAGCAAGCGACATTCACGGTGAATTGTTCTATTTTACATTCTTTTCCACTGATAATGTTGAGATTTTTCGAATGCCCTTGATGAAGGATTACGCGATTGTGGCTGTCGTATTTCAGAAACAGAACTGAAAATACATCTAAAGAATACTAGTTTTTGAATGAAATGTCTATAAATTATATTAATTAGGCTTTGAACTACCCACAAGTTTAACACCGTAGCCAAATTAACGAAATATGTCGCCATTAAAATTCATTTTTTAACATTTTTGCAGTTACGAATGTAAATATTTGAAATTGAAGTGAGAAAGTTAAAAATTTGAATGATAACATTTCTTACGCTATCATGACTGCAGCTTAAAATGGTTCAATTTTTAAAAGTTGAACATTTTTAAAAATTGTGTGAAGCTGAAATTCTACAACAGAATTAAATTTCATGAAGATATTTTATGATTAGAGACGAAATTGTGACAACTGTAACATTTTCGCAAACCTGTAACATTTTCGCAAACAGTACCTTCCGACGATTTTTCTTTGAGCCAAATAAATTATTTTTCATCTAACCCTTATTTTTTCCTAGGGGTATAAACAGGGAAAAACGAATTTTGACCTCTTAAAAGAAAAAATCAAGTTTTCCAAGAAAACGAAGTGAGATTAAAAATTATTACGGTGATTTTTATGTAGACATTTTTCCAGTAAACAATTGTATTCACGTTACTTTTTGACATATCTCGCTTCATTTTGGAAAAAATATAGGAGTTTCAATTTTTTCAAATTAAAAATGAGTTGTTTTTTTCGAAAACGGCTCCGGTAAAGATTTTTTTAATCAGAAAATAGCTGTAAGGCGAAAAATATTTTAAGTTTATTTGTGCAACCTGTTTTTTCAATATAAAAAACTTTTTGACCTCTGCTTATAGTTTATCAAATCATCATTAAATTTTTTTATTTGAACGTTCAGAACTTCAAGCATCAGTAGTTTCGGCTAAACCGGGGTAATGGTTTATTAATAATTTTTCTATATTTGAAAGCTTCTATTTCTTAAAACTCGCAAATTACCCTTTTCGTTTTCAAGAAGTGGCTACAAAGCAATGTTACTTTTTTGTTTCCTTTTTATAGTGCATATGAACCTATTTCATTTCCTAACATTTTTTTCCTTTTCTTGCTCTGCTTCATTTTTAGTGCAGAGGAGTTTAAAGTTAGGTTTAAAAAATTCAAAATCTCTCATAATTTATAATATAATACTTGGAAGAAATTTTCAATTAATATAATTCGATGTTATTTCATCTCATAAGCTAAACCCTCTCTGGATGAAACTATGACCCACCTATCATTAAAACTTGATAGTCTCCTCTCGTTCCGCAAAGACTATTAAGCGCCGTGCACGCGCTTCGAACGCATAATTAATTAATGTGTGCACGAATTAATTGACACCAGGTTTTAACCTCCCTCTGGTGCATGAATGAGTGCAGGAAGCATCTACATTTTAGCATTTTTTATGCATTTTTATGGAAAAATCACATTTGACTTCAAAATGAAAGAATACCATCGCCATGACTCATATCCTACTATGAAACAAATGTTTTTAGCTGCATTTCGACTTCTAAGAAAATAAAGCTGTGTCACCTAAATTTCTAGCTGTTGTTGTTAAGTTTTCATTTTGAATTTATCTAGCTAATTTGTCCATATTATTTTTAGATGGAAAAATTTGGCTGAAACCGCTAGATAGTTAGGTAACAGCTGTATATTTTCTTTGAAGTCGAAATCCATCTAAACCATTTTTTAAGAGTACATGCAAGAAAAACATCCACAAAGTTTACAACACATCGTTAAAAATATGAACCACATGACTTTTTAGTAGATTTCACAAGAAGTTCAGTTTAATCTACGGATTTTCTGTACTTTTCACTTAACTTGCAGTAAAAGCTTACAAATATGTGAAAACATCAGACTTCACTTTTGCAGGGTTGCTATGAGTCAGGGAATTTCAGAAAGTTTGGAAATATCAGTGTTATTATTTGGTGAAAAATTAAACAATTCTGTTGAAAATTCGTCTTTTTGTGTTGAAAATTTATCTATTTTGGTAGAAATCAAATCTATTTTTGTGAAGAATCACAATTGTTTGGTTTAAAATTAATCTGTTTTCATTGAGGATTCAACTGTTTTGCTGAAATTTTTTATTTTTTGATCGAAAATTAATTTCATAGGTTAAAAATTTAACATTTTTTTTTTGAAAAATCGTTTGTGTTTTTGTTCTTAAAAATTCATTTTTTAAATATTTTAACTATTTTATGTTTAGCCGAATCTTCATTTTTTATTTTTTTGAAAATTCATGAGTTTCTTTAAAAATTTTAATTGTTGATCTTAGGTTTATTGACCAAGAAATATTTAATTATTAATTTTAGATGTTAATTTTGTTTGTCTACTGGTCTATATCAATATTATTAAAATATTGATAACTCTTAAGATTATGACAAAAATGTCTCTATCTCCGCTGGAAATTCCTTTTTTTCTTAAAACCTAACATCCATTTTTTTCTGTAAAATGTATTTTCTTTAGATAAACATTTATTTCTTTTGTGTTAAACGCTTCTTTTTTTTAGCTAAAATTAAATTATTATTTTGTTCGAAAAATAATATTTTTGGTTTGAAAACTCAAACTGTTTTGTAGGAAGTTCATATTTTTGGCTTAAAAATTAAACATTTTGGATAAGATTTTTTTTCATTATGGAATTAAAAGCCTTTCATGGTTGAAAATTCAACTTATTTGTTGCAAGTTCCTCGTTTTAGAATGAACATTGGTATGCTTTGTTCAGCGGCTGGGCCAGGATTTTTTTTCGGAGGGGGCTTCGGGTTTATGTTTAGGCGAAGAGTGGCCCCTCTGGCTGCGTCGCTGGCTTTATTTGAGAATTCAACTGGTTTGTTAAAAATTCTCTTTTTTTGTTTAATTTAACTGTTTTTGATTGAAACTAAACATATTTTGTGGCGTTGTCATTAAAATTTTAAAAATAACTTTAGAAACAATTTTTTTACATTAACATTATTGGTATTTTAGATTTAAGGTTGTTTTTATACCTAAAAGAAAATGTTCAAATGGTCAGGTGAAAATCAGGAAAGTCAAGGGACTTCGAACTTGGGATTTTGTGGGAACCCTGGTTTCGCTGCATGATTTTGTAAATCGTGAATGGTCAGTGACAACGTCCGTTTTTTATAATCTACTTCTGGCATCAGGTGAGCTGAGGTTGCGACACTATTCAATGAATCGGAAGATAAATCTAATCGCGAATCAGATCGAATTTATTATCTGACACTTATTGCGCTAGTTATGGTTTACTCTGAATTTCTAACGGCCCATTTGCGATAAGAATCTGTGTTGATAATATCGAGTTGCTCCTGTTTAGCGGATCACTCATTTTCTAAGTGATGTACACCTAAATTTCCGTAACATTGCGTGAAAATCGTAGTCATGGACGTAAAAAACTTGAGGTAATCAAAGTGTCTCAAGGTGTTTTTTTCTGACCGATAACGATCAGGGCATTGATTACTGGTCTAAAATAAGTCATGTGAGATGATGGCTTGTGAATTAAAGATATAATTAACTCAGAAATGCCGACAACAGGTTATCGATTCTGATGTCAAAATATCTCATTTAAAAGAAAAAATAGTTTGAAAAACAGTGTCGAGAACAGGTTATCGATTCAGACATCAATAAAATATTTGATTTCGCAGAAAAAATCGTTTCTTTTCAAGAAAGATAAACTTATTTTACGCCCTGTCTTAAGCTAAAGAATAGGCTTAATTTAAGACGATTTATTAAAATTGACTACTGAAAAAATAAGACTTCCTATTTATTAATAGCGTAAATAATTATTTGTTTAAAGTGTTTCTAATATGTTCATATTTTAATTTCGAATTTATGCCCTAGAATTGGCAAACTCAAATTAAGAATTTAAAAAAGGAGCATTAGAACGTGATATGTTTGATGCAGTTGAAATTGAAGCACTTCAGACTGAAGCATTAAAATTTTGATTAGTGGCAAAGCATAATAAGTTTCATAAATTATGAATTTCATTATTATAATAATATAATATATATACGATATTATATGTAATATAATATATTGCGGGCTACACGTTATAATATTCAACAATTTCCAATTTAAAGCCCTATTATTAATAACAGTTTTTGAATGGATAAAGAAAAATATTGAAAATTTACCGCTTTTTCAGAAAAATATTAAATTGGTTCAAAAACTGAATATAATTACCTATTCGAATGTCCATAGTGGTAGAATTTCAAATTTAAATCATTGAAAGTTGAGCAATTTCATATTTAAAGCTTTTGAAATTTAACAACTCTAAATTAAATAGTTCGAAATTATGGTAATTTCAATTTTAAATATCGAAATAATAATTTTAAATTTAAACTTTCAACATTAATCACTTTCAAATTGAAGGATCTTAAATTATACAGATATGGAATATAACATATTACATATAGCATTCTCGAGATATATATATGATCATTTCTTATTTCTACGAGACATGCCTGTCCCGAAATATCGTCCCATATGTCACGGCAATGACTTTGTTTTCTTGTGACACATGTGACGTATAGGAACTCCTTGCAGTACTCTTTTTTACTTGTATGTTTTGCGGACACTCGAAATTGAACGGCTTATCCGAAATACAGAAATTTATTCCATTTGGCTCAAGTGATTCCCACCAAGGGCACATACCGCTACAATCTTCGTAAAATTTCAAGCCTTCACAAAAGTTACGCTTGCCAAATGTCTTATACCTATTCAAAAAAAAAGAAACATTATTTTATTATAAGAAATACTTATTCGCCCATCTTTAAATTTGGGATTAGTTCAAAAATGCGCAATGTTTAGACCCTGTTTTTTTCGTGAATGGAAGACATGTTGGCAATTATCGTGGTTTATGTTCATTGCTTTGACTCGCATTTTGTTTTTGACGTGGGAGAAACTTTGTTGTTATTAATGCATTTTTGTAATTTAGCATCGCTTATTGTTACAGGATTTATTATTTTATCAGGAATGTCTAGTAGAGACGTCTGAGAGAATCAAAAATGACAAATAGTCTTTTATAAATGATATACAAATTAGCAAATGTATTTTCTTGTAAAGACTCGCGCATTAACGAGCAAGTATTTGTCTTTTGCGACGACGATTATGTTACTTAATTATTACTTAACTCAAGATTGCTCAGAAACCGATTAGAATAAAAAGACAAAAAAAAAGATAGTGACGTAATGTTAAAGATCGCTGTAATCAATAGTTTTTTATGAAAGCAAAGAGCAAGTGTAGAGTAATGACGAATAATCTGTAATCAAAATGACATATTCATTTCTCAAAAATCAATAAGTTCTCAAATCAAAATTACATATTCATTTCTCTGAACTGAAATAGTAATTGTTTGGGGTTTCTGAAAGTGCTTTCACTTTCTCGGTGTTATGATATTTTCAAGATACCCCAATTTTCAAGGCAAAAGATAGAAGGAAGGAAGTTTATTTTAAAATATTTGAATTTCTACTCAAGTTAAGGTCCTCTACAATTTAATTATTGCAATTTAAATTATTTCCTTTCATTGATTTTATGATTATTACTTGAAAAATATATCGTTTCTTTTTATTTGTGAAAATAGTGAATGGCCATTCTGAAGTTGCTGTCCTTGTGAAAAAAAAAGAAACGACTGGTACACAAAAATAGAAAATAAATGTTTTATTCACGATTATAGTCGAATCGCAATGACGTTTACATTTACTACAATGTTTTGTTTATATTTGAATTATCAACCCCAGAGTGCGTCATAAGAATCTTTAGGGTGACCGCTGGAAAAAGAAACCTGGAAATGACAGGGAAATTTCACAAATTACTATCCAATCACATGAATCATCACAAATTATTTCATATCACAAAATAGGGTAAGTGCATCGGTCTCCGGGCAGGTATAAGTGGTCGGACGAATATTTATTTTTTATTAACTAAATTATTATGTTATAAAAGTGCAGTTATATGAAAAAGATTCACATTTATTTTCTAACCTGTTTTAACAGTGTTCAAACTTTAATACATTTCACATATGGTCTTCCAAAAGTGTTTCCGATCTTAGAATCACTGGTACACTAACACTTTTTAATTTTTAATAAAATTGCTACCTTTTTTCAATTATGAAATCATTCAGTTTAAAATGATTAATTCTAAATTCTTTTACAAAATTGTTAAGTTGATCAACTGTAAATGTATAAATAAATCCATGAATTTTTAAATTTAACTGTAGATCGAGTATTTCAAATTGAACATTAATTGATTTTATAAGATGATTCTGAATCTGTTCAGAATTAAACAATTTACGGAATTTATTTTTTAATTGGAATAGTTCTAACTTGAAAGAATTATTTGTCAAAAGAAATTTTAACGTCCAATTGATACCTTATGAATTTTGTTCAATTTAAAAGTAATTTCAAATTAATTGATGGGGTGGGACGATTTAACCGGAAAAGCCAAATTTTAAATGCTGAACAATACCGAATATGTAATTACCAAAATAGAACATTTCCGAAAAACAAAGATCTTCAAAATTTCAAATGAGAGAAAAAAACTACTAAATTACAATTTAAATTTCCGAAATTAGTAAATTCTCGAATTCCCCGAAATTTCACATTTTCGAAAAAATTCAAAAAAATAATGTGATTTATTTTGTGTCTGTTAGAATAATATATTTTTTATATACGTGTTCTTTGAAACTAAAAGCACCTTACAAAGTTTTCGTGAATTTTTTTCGGAAGTTTTCATTTTTTGAAACTATTTTTACTCGGTATTTATATTTTCAGTATCTTACAACATTCAGCATTTTTATTTTTTGAACAAATTATGTTATCCGTAATAGAAGCACAATTAAACGTTTTTATTTAGTTTTCAATTCTGTTCAAATATTGTTTCGGTATAAAATATACCTTTTTACCAATTAAACTTTCAATTTTTTAATAAAAAAGGATTAAAAAAATACTTAGCAATATTTTACTTTTAATCTAAAATAGGCAATTATAAATATAAAAAACAATTTGAAACTGAATTTTGTGAAATAGTCTTGAATCCTTACAATTCCAATGTGCTAAATTTAAGCTTTGGCCTGGCAATATTAATTGTTTTATTTTATAATTTTTTGATATTTCAGTGAAAGTGTTAAATGATTTTAATGATATGTTTTTGACAATTTACAAGTTTAACGGCATTTAATTTAAAAATTTTCAATTGAAAAGTTTTGAAAGATTCCATTTTTTACACATAAATCATTGAACTAAATTTATTTAAAGCTGAAATTTAAAATTCAAAAGAGTTTTACCTTGAGTAATTTAATTTACAGTTGAGCTTTAATTACTTTGAATATAAAAAAATCAGCTTTAGAATTTGAATTTTTAAATTTAAATTACTGAGAAATGTTTGCGAACCGGGAAATAATCTGAAATTTTTTAAATATAAATTTCAATTTTACTTACATTTCGCTTCAATGTGAATTTTAAATTCGCCTCACTTCAGTATTTTGTACAAATGTACGGTGTATGTCAATTTTGTTGACAAGCTGAAGTGCGTAAATCTGCAATTCACGCCATTTCAGTTTTTCTCAAAATTCACAGCGGATGTAAGTTTTTTATACAAAAAACCGAAGTAAGGTGAATTTGAAATTCACATGAAAGTGAAATGAATGTTAAATGAAATTACGTAATCGTCTCCCGGAATTTATTCCAAATTCTATCATATAGACTGTTTTGTAGAAAATGCAAAAAATCTCTATTTTGAAACGATTTGTACATGTGTAACAAAAAGCTTAAGATACAGGAGACTGTTAAACTCACCTCAATACTGTTTTGAAACCTTGAACCCGCAGAAGAATAAGAAATGGTACTGGACTCGGTTCGGCCCCGATTCAAAATTTCTGAATAATGATTCAGTCTTACAAAACACGTTGTGTAAAATTCTGATACGTGGGGATATCCCGTGACATTAAAAAGAAACTTACGAAGTCTTTCAGTAGGATAAGTCAATATGTGGGGTCCAGTGCGATTACTTGGAAATTATCGAGGAAGACTTTCCAGGGGTTATCGGGGAGGCTTGAAAAGGGTTATCGCACGTGCCATGATGATTGTTTCTTTCGAGATTCATCTAGCGTCACGTGTTTCATGTACATTTACTTTCAAAGAAGTTGCAATAAACTTGAAGCCAAATGTGTTGAATATACTTCAACACTATACCCTATGATGTAATATTTTATTCATAATAAACACTGTTATGCTTTAAAATTTCAGTGTTTAAAGAATACTTTCAGATTTATTTTAAGTATAATGTTTAATAACTGCTTTATCGAAAGATAAAATAAAAAGAGTTTTGTATCATTGAAAATGTAAATAAACATTTTTTAAACAACTTTAACTTTTAAAAAACAAAAAAATTGTGCATCAAAATTTCACAAGAAGGCTTAAAAATAATTATATTCCTTAAAAATGTTTAAAAAACAAGTACTAAAGAAAATCATTTGTGAAAAATAATTACACAAATAGAGTTGAAATAAGCGAAGTATGTTTTAAAAGAATATTGTAAAACGGCTTATTAGAGACAGATATATAACAATTGAAAAAATAGGGAGAACAAAAATGAGACATCCAAACCTCCTCTGTCTCACTTCTTCCCGCTTCGCTTAATTTTTTAATGTCTAGCATTATATTTGGGTTTAGAAGAAACAAAAAGATTGAACTAATTTATTAAAATTTGTTCTTTCTGTTGGTTCACAAGTAATTTTTTCAACTGAAAATTTAACTATTCTATAGTTTGTTGAAAATTGAACTACTTTTTAAAATATTCTTCTTAATAGTTGAAGATTGAACTATTTTGTTAAAATGTCGCTCTTTTTTGGTTGAAAATGGATTTTTACTGAAAATATAACTATTTCATTATTGGCTGAAGATTGTTGGTGCATAGTTAAAAATTTAACATTTTAGTTAAAAATTGATGTTTTTTTTTTTTTGTAAATTCGTACCTATACATTAATCTTGTTTGACAGAATTTATTCCCTTATTTTCGTGAAAAATTACTTTATTCCGCCTGTTCTAAGAACATTTTGGGCTTTGAAGTTTGTTACAGTGATAAGTTTGTATGTTTTGTGTTTTGTTTTAGTCTTTTATCAAATATAATCAAACACAAAATTTTGATTTAAAGAGCTTGGGGGGGGGGGGCATTTATGGCGTTACCCAAAGGTGACGAAGAGTCACAGGAGTAAAAAAAGTGTTGAAAATAACGTGACGTGTCGTAGTAATTGTAAAAGACGTATTCGATCTGTGATTACAGCAAAGGGAAAATTTCGCTATAACACTTCAATGATAAGAATGCAATTTCCGAATGGATTAAGAGGTACTTGGATGTCAAACATATCGAGTGACTTAAGAGGCTTATTGCGCCTTATAATGCTTGCTGTGCTGATAAATTTATTCTGGAATGCTTATCTTCCTAACCTGGATGCATTTCTCAATATAAAAAAAGTTTCAGTCTGAAATTTCAAGTCATTAAAATGATTTAAAGCATATAGACCTATATACAATACTATTTTTTAAAGAATTAGTTTTCATATATTTTTGTTATTTGATACCGGTTATATTAATATACTGATGCAATTGTAATTTTTTCTATGTTAAATACATTGCGAAGTTACAGACCATATGTTGAATACTGACCCGATAAAAGCGTTGATAACATTCTGAGATAATTCTCAATGCATCCATGTAATGAAAATGAAGCAATAGGAAAAAATGCATTTAAATAATATCAGTTTTAGTTTCGATTCAAATACTATTAAATAAGAGATGAATAAAATTCTCAAAGAGTGTGCAACGTTTTATAAAATCATTGCAACACCTTCGAGCCCCACGGTATCGGCTGAAGATAACTTCGAAACGGCGCAAGGATTAACGTCGAACCAGTATGTGAAGGCCGAAACGCATAATCTTTGCATTACGCGCACTAAAAGTTTACACGAAGAAAATTTCCAATAAAATATAAACCACGAACGATTTGACAATTTTCTTAAACTAACATTGCTACAAATATTCTAAAATTTACCTTAAATTACGAAAAAAAGTTACGTAATTTTTAGTTAAATGTAACGCCATAAAACTTCCGAGCATGTTTCGTAAAATTAATACATACATTTTTACAGAGTTTTGTCTATTGCAATTTGTGTAAGTCATCATTAGGTGGCTGACAATACTTATGGATTGGCACGAACACCATGTAACGCAATTAGCACTTTTATAAGAAATGTTAAATACGACTTCGATAGAATTAATTTGCTGATTTTATATTGTTTAAAGTTGGAAAAATACCAATTTTCCGGATTTCAATTCAAAGTATTTAGATAATGCAATTTTGTAAGCGTATAAAATTTCAAATTTTTCCCCTCAATTTAAAATTGTCTACTCATTAAAACTTTCAACTAAAATTAATAGTAAAATTTTGATCTCTTCAAATGCAAAATCATATAATTTTGAACTTTTGAATTAAAAAATTAAAACTCCGGATAAGCTTAACTGTATATTATACATTTTTTTACATTTTTTAAATACTGTATAATTTTGAAGGTATTTTATTATTTATTGAAAGTATTTGATTCTACTCTTGAAATTGGTTGTATTTAAAATTTTACAACTATCGCATTTAAAATTTATGAAATTTTAATGTTTCAATTGGAAATTATGTAACCACTATTTTTAATTTCAGAATTTTTCCAGTTTGAACAATAATTTCATTTTGCAAATAATAAGTGACCTAACAAAAGAATCATAAAATAAGTTTAAGATCTAAGTTTCAGTTTAAGTTTTAACAACTTTATTATAGGTACAATTTACAAATAAATTTGTAATATTTTAAATATTACAAGGAGTTTGGGTTGTTAAATCGCTTCTATCAATCAGAGAAAAAAGCGAAGGTTCATTTTAATGGACTTATTGGCTAACTTCTGAATATTAAATAAAAAAGTCGAAACAGTTGACAGATTTCTTGGCGCAGGGCTTCGATCAAGTAGTGACTGCATTTGCATACCAAATTTACAGATTTTAAAATGAAATTCACAAAAAATCGTTTCTTTAGATTCAAAATGATTATCTATTTTTAAATTATAAATTAAACTTGAAATCCGAATAATTTTTCTTTGCAACGATTTTATTATTATCGCAGTGTCTATATGTCCGGACAGTCCGTACTTTTAGACTCGATCTAATGTTTCCTCAAACGTATAGAAGTCTACATTGATTTACCCTTATTTGAACTGTTTTCGATCGTTCGCTAGGAAAATATCGTTGAAAAATGTGTTTTTTCGCCAATTTTTAAAATGACCTATATCTTCAAAATGGTTGGAAACGTTTTGAATTTATAAAGTTTCTTTTAAGGGTGAAATTCTGCACTTTTTGCTGAAATCGTCTAAAGTTTTGTTCATGTATATACTTTGACAGATTTTGCAACGTGTTAAACCGGTCGAAAATATGACGATCGGTTGCTGTATTTATAAACACTAAACCTTTAATGAATCTAGATTCTACTATTTTTACAAAGGCTCTTTTATCAAATCACTTAAGCTTCTATTTAAAAAAAAAAACACTGAATATCGGTGAACTTACCCGACTTTACCAGTTTTCCTGGCCTCACACAAAATATTTGTGCTGCCCATTATTGTCTTATTATTGGGAAAATCTATGAAAGTGCATTAACCAGTTTCTAGATAATTCCAGTAAAAAATACAGAATTTTCTCTTTAAAATGAGTCCTAAAAATTTAACTTTTTTCAATAAGTTGCGAGGTGTTGGCAATTTAAGAAATGGTCTAAATCATATTTTTTACAGATATTTGCTTACAGAATAATCAAAACGATATCAAATAGGGGTAATTCGACGCAGATTTGTATGGAGGAAAAAGTGAGAAATTGTTTTTGAATTAACAATTACAAAATTGTCTTCTTCTTTTCAATTTTCTTGAAATTTAAATCTCTCCTGCCTGTGTATAAGGACATATGCTTGTAAGACCAATAGATGCAGAGATGAAAAATCTTGAAAAAGTGTCCTTAATTGTTGATAATTTAAGAAAAAGGCAAAAATATGCCAAATTATTTGGTAACATTGTGTTAGTATCCTGAGTATTACTATCCCTATACTTTTTAAGATAATTCAATTTACAAAATTTTGATATTGTATTCAAGATATGACCCTCATTTGAAAATTTTTAAAAATACCAATGTACTGAAACTTTCAGTCTAAAGTTTAATAATTGTAATATCATCCGATGTTGTCATGACATTTGAAGACGTATTCGACATTTACAAGTATGAGTGAAATTCCTTTGTTCAAGTGATTGTTCGATTATCAGGGATCTGATAATCGCCCCAAGGCGTTCGGGGTTAACGCGTCACTAATAAAAAGGAATAATTTCAGGGCCCTTAACTGTTGATTGTATCTTTTTGAATGCGCATACTACTGTAAAGATTCGTTGCGCAATGAGTTTGGCTCTCTAGTAGGCCAGACACAGGCCATGACGAGAAGACTAGATTACCTGAAGGCAAGGTCGAAAGGCTGGCTTCACAGATTCTTTCAAATACCACGTGGGCTCGGTTAAGTTAGAGTGGTTAGGTTCTTGGGTGCTTCGAGACTTGGGGAACGGAGGCCTTGGATTCCTCAACCTTAAGCTGGCCCTTTACTTTACGTATTAATGCATACGATTTACATTCGAATCGCATGCGAAGGACGTACTAAGGTTCCACATAAGTGAACACAACTTATTCATAGTACTTCTCAATCTACGAATTTTTATATTATCGGAACTTATCTTATCAATAGTTCAAATAGGCGTTGGGAAACAGCGGGAAAATAATGTAAAACTTGAGTAAATATGATAAAAACATACCTTTTGAACGCATATTTTTGTCGCTAAAAATAATTCAGACTGATATGGGAAAAGCTTAGAGATTTAACAGTACGTCAAAAACTCATAAAAACATTTTATGTGCAAGGATATTTACATTTTTCTTCATTCCCAATACAAAAAGTACCAAAATTGCATGGTTTGAAGTTCGATCGTCATTTTCTGCGTTAATTTTAAAGAAAGGAAGACACATAATTTTACGGAAACGAGTAGTGATGTTTAACTAATCATTATGTTATAAATGGGGCCATAATAATTCTACCTGCGAAAGACTTAACCACAGAACCACGCGATAAAAACCTTGTATTGTATCTTTATTTCCCTGCGTTCTGTACATTTTTTCCCGAAACATTTTTATATATGTATCTTGGATTTGAAATTAGAGTAGGTATTTCCATTTATCATGTAATTCAATGTTTACATTTAAAAATTTAAATGCCCGGGAAATTTTTCCAAAGGAGCGATAACATGAAGGTCCCTTGTACGGGAGTAATAACGAATGAGTAGATCTAGATGCAAATGGGTCCACATGATCCACATGTCCACTTGACTGAACAACTAATTGGTTGATACTTACACATCCGTCATTGGAGAGTGTATCAATCGAGCTGATCACACTACAGTTTCAATAGGAACTCGACTTACTCGGGCGTCTCTATCTTGTCCTTCACTTGACTCTCTGGCACTTGTCATCTCGCCAAGTTCTTCAAGCAAAGCTTCTCTTTTTATTTCATTCACAAGAATAGATCCAAAATCATCAAGAATGCGAACAATGTTTTCCAGCTGGTCTCAAAACGAGACATTTTGATCCAGTTTATAATTTCATCATATCTAATCATAGATCTGTATCTAAAATTGCTGAAGAACTTATTTTTGCCATAATCGAAGATTGAACCCTTTTCTGTTAGCACTCTTATTTTACACATCTCAAAATGTGTCGGTCTCACTATTCAGTGGTTTATTTTTATATATCATTGAAAGAACCTTTGGTACTCAACGAGTGGATCGTAGTACACTGATGAATGAACACATATAGTCGCCCACTACAAGTGTTTTTAAATCTGCCTGTGTACACATTGACATTTACCACTTTGGTAAGTGGATATGATCACTGGGATGTGCGTAACAGACACAGCATAGTTGAATCTTCACTTACTGAGATGTGTCTCGGTATGCATGTTTTGATGTGGCTCGGTGTTGATGTTTTGATCTGTGTTGGTATGCGTCTATTGATGTGTCATGTAATGCGATCGTGCATTCCTGAGCACGCATTAGTGTACACTGTAGAGTGTAGACACTCCATTTAGGTTCCCAGAAGTCATCGTGCACGTCTAAACAACTTCAGTCACCGAGACGTAACTTTCGCGATAACGTCCTCACGCCAGCGTCCTCGCGTAGCACAACAATAGTCCTCCGATGCCAAACATTGCGCCCGTTGGAAAGTGCGTTGTACCCCGTTGGTATGTAACACCACGTCGATACCTACGGGTTGACGTCATCTTAATGAGAAAAATATTTTGGTAAATAATCGAAAGTAGAGAGTAGTTGAAGATGAGGTTTTCAAGAGTTAAAACATCCGTTCAAGAATAATTTTATATAATCTTAAAATTAGATTCGAATTTTTCATAAATTATTATCGGATTACCTGCTGATGATTAAAGTTTCAAGAGTGGCTTGGGTATGGAGGATTAAACTAGAACTGCAGCACGGGTTATGAAACGTGCAAGGGTATTAAATGCGCATGTTGAAGGTGGTGGGAGGAGCTTGAGACAAACGTGCAGTGCAGGTAGAGAAGCTCGGTAGCGTGTTCGCGTTTACATAGGTAGAGGTAGACGGAATAGGGGTAACACGAGGAGGCACTCGGGGTAAATGGGCAACTTGTTGCGTTTCGGCTTGCGGCCACAGCTCGACATAATATACGAGCCTCGTGTACGGATCTCGATCCACATGGCACACATTGCTGTTTGCGCACTCATAAACTAAGAACGTAACCGGATTCTCCCAAGCCAAAAAAGAACCTTAACCTAGTACAACTCAATATTTTCCTTAGAGACTGTCTTCTTCGATTATCATCTTTTCTCTCCATTTTAGGATAAGCAATAGCAAGAACGCTAAAGATGAGTATGTTTATCGACAAAAATAGCCTAATATTGATGGCGCAAACCAAAAAAAGATACTTAATCTACTATACAACTCCAATCTTCCCTTAAAGACTATGTTCTTCTACTATCACCTTTTCTTCCATGTTCCAACTTTGCGATAAACTGTAGTCTATACGCTAAGGATGCAAATTGTTAAAGATAAGCATAGCCTAATATTGATGATGGGTGTCTCATAGGCCGGTATATCCAAGATGTTGATGTTTATATAGTCCATTGCTTATTTTTCTGTGGGAACAAAATGTTTGAGTTCGTGTGACAATCGGGAGATCCACGAGGCTGCATTATGTTATTGCAGGATGCACTGTGCTTTGAGCGAACACCTGCTCGCAAAAACCTGTATAGTGTACCGTCTACAGGTTTGCATGGCGCGACGCTTGTGATTCGCAAATTACCCGCACGAGAAGAACGATCTGTCGCTTCTCGAATTATGGCTCTCAGGCACGCACACTTGAAATCTACCCCTTAAACGCTGCGTAACGACTTTTTTGCCCGTGTGTCTACCTCATTAAACTTATTATGTAAGGTTTAAGCTTCTTTTTTTGCAGGGTCACAGATTTCAGCTGTTTAGCCTGCAAAAATCGTCCTATCTTAATCCCGATATTGCATTCATAATTGCTTAATGAAAGAAAATAATTACCCTTTATGTATTAATTTGATAGGAGTACTGGGGAAAAAATACTCGTTATTTGAAGAAGTTTAATAGGAAGCTGTATCATATTATTCACTTAAACTGAAGGTTCAGTTTTGCATCGTTAACTTAGAAATTCTTGCTTTTTTTTGTAAAGTTCCTAATGCGTCTTAACGGATGACTTGCAGGCGTGTTGGGTCGTTGTGTAAGTGCGTCCATTGGCAAAACGGCAGAAGCGAGGAGAGAGGTATCCTGGCCAACTGGGAACGGTCCAAGTGCGCCTTCCTTACACGGGATGAGAAGGACCGTGAGAAAATTACCGCGCGATTACGTTCCCGTAAGTATCAATTCGCGTGGGATGCAATAAAAGAAGGGGTGGCATAAGTCGTTCCGCGTTCTTTTCTTCTACAAATTGAAAAATGAAAGATTGCAGTCTCTAGCTGGCAATGGTCCCAATTCGTCCCGCCAACTGTTTCGCGATTTTAACTCACTTTAGTATACTCCCTCGCAGTTATGGGAATATGATTGGAATTTCGGGGAAAAAATTTAAACCGGGAAATATGAAAGGGTTCATTTTCTGAAATGAAAGGTTTAGAAATTTTTAGTTGAAAAATGTATTCAATCACTTCGAGTATCACCACATTTTTTTAAATAGCTAATGTAATTTGCAAATCTACAATTTTAAGTTTTGAAATTGCAGACGAAATTTGAAGAAATTTCCATAACTTCATAGGGATTTTATGGGTTCTTAAATGATTACAGAAGTTTTGTCAAATTATTCCAAAGTATTACGAGAGATTTTACAATTTTTAAATGATTATAGAAGATGTCAAATATTCGAAAAAGTTTAAAGGGATTTTACAAGGTTTTAAAGGACTTTAAAATTACACTTCAAGACAGAGATTTACGGGATTTCAAGAGATACCGAAGGATTTTTACTGATTTTTAAGGGTTGTAGGGATTTTAAAAGATTTCAGTATATTTCAAAAGACGTCACACATCATTTTTAGAAATTTTTAAGGATTTCAAAGGATTTTAAGTGATTTGAACCGTTATGTTAAGAGATTTAAAGACGTTTCGATAAACAATTATCAAAAGATTCCAAAGTATATCCAAGGATTTTAGAATATTTCATAGTATTTAAAAGATTAAGCGGGATTCCTAAATATTTCCTAATGTTATAAAAGATTTTACGGGATTTCAAATAATTTTAATGGCTTTGAACAGATTTTAATGGATTTCTAAAAATTATTTTAAAGTATTTGATCTCGTGATCTCTGAAAGAGATCTCGGGATTTCCGAGGATTTTAATGATTTTGAGGAAATTTAAAAAGCTCTAAAAAAGTTATTTTATTAAGAAATTTCGTTGGGTTTAAAGATTTGAAGACATTTTCAAATATTTTTTGCAATTAGAATTTATTGGGTGTTTCGCCCTGAACTCTTTTAATTTTTTAAAAAATTATTTCAAAATTTACTCCGTTTTATGGATTGGCCTTAGATCCTGTTTAATTCATCTTAAATTTTTTCAAATTCACTTTGACTTAGTGAGTTCAATGAATTTTTTCATATTTTGCAATTGCTTTCAATTAACTTAAATCGTTCAGATTATTTTTTTAAATTGAACTTCAACTCTTTCGATCTTTATCATATGAATCGAATTTTTTTAATTAAAAAGAACATTAGTCACATTATTAATGTATATTGTGCAATTTTTGGGTTAGAATTAGTAACTTTTGGTAACTTTTCTCCTTTAAATACATCACTTTTTTCCTAATTAGGCTATAGCAGACCAGCTAATTGTATATTTAAGTTTCAAATTGTTTAATTCCTTTAATAAAAAATTCTATATTCCAAATATTACATTAAAATTTTAGTCTTTAAAGAATAATGTTACATATGGTGTATCCATTGTTCAAAATTTCTATCTTGACCGTTTTTATTTTTTCTGTTTTAGGTGAGTTTTAAAAAACGCATCTCTAAGGTTGACAATTGAACCTGGTTTTTCCGCGGGAGTGAAAAATGGGGAAAAAAGTAATCTATTCTTTTGCGTCGTTTTCTGCAATGTCTCACTCTGGTATGTATACAAGTCGTAGGTTTAATTGAATTCGTGCAGCGAAATCGACCTCGGCGAGACTGCAATGGCAAATGAAGAAAGATTACACCCGTGGTCGGGGTATCTAAAGAACAGGCTTATAGGAAGTGTCGTTTTTATCCAGGTCTCCGAGTTGGCCTCCAGGATCTTCACAACCAGTAGAAAGAAATTTAGTCTGTCTACGCCTCGGAAAGACGTTTCACAATAAAAACAAGTCCCTTAATGGAACGACTCTACTTTTAATCCTCCTTATAGCGAAATTTATTACAGAGATGAAAATTTATGGTAAAATGATATTAGTAACTCAGTCTCTTCGAATCATCCACATTTTTTCGAAAATTTTCAAGTCTATACTTGAAATGAGTTCCTACGCTCAGAAAAAATTGACTTTAACGAAAAATTTGTTTTCTTAAATTATATGAAAATTTGGTTGAAGGGAGAAAATTTTTATTGATTCAACAATATTTTTATTCGCGGACCAAATTTTTCGATTCAATCAACCAAATACTCCATCTACCGTAATATTTGGTTTAAGTAATCAACAGATTTGGCAGGGTTAACCAAATATTTTGTTGTCATTAATACAAGAACTTTTATCGCGTTTAATACATTTCCTGACGAGACATTTAAACGGAAGTTTGAAAATTTGGCGAATTATGGTCCTGCAACAGTACATTTCAAAAATAACCCAATTAGTTTGACAATCTGGTTCAGATTTCAGGCTCTTTTTCTATTAGTTAAAAGTTAATTTTTTTTAGTTTTGATGTTATGTTCTCGCCTTGCGTAGTGAAATACTTTTTTTTTCGTTAAAATATCGGTTTTAACAATAGACTGTGGCCATTTTGCTTTAGACCAGTTAAACCAAAAACTGATTCCATCAACAACAAAAAACATTTTTTTTAGAAGTCTACTATTATATTTTTGTTTCGAATTTTATCTACTTGGTTCGAAATTCAACCACTTTGTTTATTAATCTTTTCAACTGAAAATCTAAAAACTAACTTAAAAATTGGATAAAATTCATCTTTTTTGTAGAGAGGTGATGTTTTTGGTTCAGATTTTATCCCTTTTTTTTGTTAAAAATGAGCAATTTCTAAAAAATTAAACAACCTGGTAGAAAAGAAAATGATTCTGTAGAAAATAACTTCATTATTGAAAAATCCTATTTTCGGGTTGAAAATGTAACTATTTTGTGAAAAATCGATCTTTTTGTCTGATAAATTCAACAATTGTTCTAATGCATATTTTTTATTTTGTAATTTATGAATTTAATTTGAGGATTTAGCCAGTTCCAAATGTATGTATTAAGTTTAAAAGCCATCTTTTGGTAGAAAATGACTCTTCTTGGTTGAAAATTAATCTTTGTAGGTTAAAAAATTTGCTGTTTGGTTAATTTTTTGTTAAATAAACTTTTTTTAATCGAAAAATCAACTGGTTTGTTAAACATTCTTCTTTTTGGGCTTGACAATTGAACTATTTGATTAAAAGTTCAGCTATTTTATTAAAAATCCTTCTGTTTTGCTTGAAAGTTCATTTTTTAAATCTTAGTAATGTAAAGCGTTTCATTTTAAATTGAAAAATGTCGTGACAAATTACCCTATTGATCCTGTTTGGTACCTAATGTGCATTTTTGAAATTCCAAGGAGTTCAAAGCCTTTCCTTGATTATTTCAGTGCCTTAACTGCAAGCTAATTTCTCAGCATAGGAGGATTTTTAGTATATTCTTCTGAAAGAGCGATGTTGTGCCGTGGTTCTGAAAAGCGCTACGAAGCCGCTAATTTGAGTCGGCATTACAAACCCTGTCTTTCTTTGCCTGCCTGTTTATCACTAGCGCCCTCGAGGATGGGTTGGCAGAAGGGTTTTCATCCTGCTAAAATATTTGCATATTCTCGTATAATGGGATTGGGAGTTAAGATTTTCGTCCAATTTAAAGGCGGTAGAATGTGCCAAAATTATCTGATGTCGTGCAGTTTTGCCCTTGATCAGTAAATTCTTCGGCAACCCGATATCTTCCTTAGTGCACGAGTAACCGGATCTTTCTTCTGCCACAAAAATTGTTTGGCCCTTCCGTGCATGCACTCTGCACATCCTATAATTTAGAGTAAATGCGTCTTCTCCTTCGATGTTGGTAAACACTCGAAGAGCCATGCTCCTTCTCGGATAATATAATCTGTTCGGTAAAATCTGAATTTTTAAATACAAGCATATGGCTGCGTTTCTTTTGATTTTTTTTCTTTTGGGAAGTCATCTTTATCTTGGCAATTTGAATAACCAGAACCGGTGGACAGTTTTGAAGAAGGTCGTCGAAACTTGCCCGACGTTGCCGAGCGACTATCTAAATATATAAGATCTCGTCGTTTATTAATAGCACAGTCCCTTAAGAGTGTGTGATGTGAATTTATACAGACTTGTATGCGAGACAGTCATCGCCTGTCCTGTGGATTCACTGCGTTGGTGATATTGTCGATTCAGTATCAACGCCTCGTTGCCCACACTATCTCAATACAACCTTCCACCTAATAATTTCTCAGTTCGCAGAGCATGACATTTTTATATGACTCAAAAGTGTCTCATTAACCCTCAACCCTGCATGAAAGATCTACTTTACATTCCTCAGTTGTTGTAGGAGACACGTATACTTCACCAAATTTATGACAAATGTTCATTTCGTCAAAGCTAGAAGATCCGAAGATGAGTTTTCACTTATTTATCAAGAGCCCTTTGTTTGGGCATGAATTTGATCTTTATTTCTTAAACCAAAAGAGAAACCCAATTACAGGGTAGGCCCATGATGCTTTCACAATAAAAATAAAGTGTGAATCTAACGCTATTTTCGCTATTTTCAGGGTACCATATACCTACGACAAAAAATGCCCTTGGTAGTGTGAATGGTACCACTTCACAAGGTATCGTTTCCCTTGAACTTGAGGTGCGAAACATCACCTACTGTCAATTATTTTTACAGTTTTTCGGTAAAAACAATCGACAAGTTTCGTATCACAACTGCGAGCGACATGGAACACCCTCTTAAAATTACCTGAAACAAAATTAATGCCCGAGTTTTTACTGTGTGTTCCTTCTGAATTTAATTATTTTGCAATTTCTGAATGTTTATTTGTAAGTTCAATTTCCCACACCGTCCCATAAAGTCTCTGAGCTTAATCTGAACTGTCATACAATCTCTTAAACATTCAATTTGCATATATAACTTTGTATCATCAGCAAACATTATTTGATTGGCCTGACTTGCTACATTTATGATACTAAAAAAAATTGAAAATAAAATTTAGGCCAAGATTAGAGCCCTGAGAAACTCCAGAGGATGATGTAAAGGAAGTAGAATTATGTTCTGCATATTGTTCGTAGTGTTTTCTATCTAATAAAAATGATTGCAGTAACACAACTACATTTCCAGGAAAATCATTAGTTTGGAGGTTTCGAATTAGGAAATTGTGATTATGTATACCAACCATTGAGCTATAAACTGTTTGCAGACTTCTGGATTTGTTAATGTGGATTTACCAACAACAAAACCATGCTGTATATCAACTATTTTTAGTTGATGATGTAAGACATAAATATTGCATAATTGCCGCAAATACCTTTGAGAAATTGTTCGTTACACAGACAAACCAAATGCGTACTTAAAATGGAAAATTGAATTTATTTTAAGGTGTAGCAAAAAGAAGCACATTTAAACTGTTTTACTCATTGAAGTAAAAAACGAAAAATAAGTTAAGGTTGAGATGACCTTAAATTAAGGACTATCCTAAATTAAAGTAAGACGCTTATTGATACTGAGATTATGGATCCCTTGTTTTTATCCGACGCCGGATAATTTTAGCATTTAATTTTTGCAACATTTTTATCCATCTTCAGATAAAAAATGTCTGGGATTTACTGTGCAATGGACAAAATTATGGTATCAAATTAAATGTTAATTATGTATGCATGAATCTCTGTATATATGTTTGTTTTGACGGTCGCAAATGCAATGATATTCAGAGTGCAGTTAGCAGAGAATTCAATGACGTCACTGACTCAGCAGTAAAACTAATCATTTCAGTGGTTCACCTTTTTGTTTATGTTTCATTTCGAGAAACTAGAAACATATGCAGACTATCATGAATGAGATCCATTTTTGATTACTCTCAACTGTGAATTCAAAATCTCTAACCTAACCAGTAATTAGATCGTTATTCAATCCTCATAGCCGATAAAAAGGTGCTTCAATCTTGACATTGATGCAACTCTTTTAATTTGTATTTCCTCACATCTCATACATTTTATCACGATTGCAAAGAGAATTTTGTTCGGATGATGATTGAATATTAATATTTAGAGAATAGTTCAAGAAGTCACAAGCAGTTTTGAAAATTTACAGTTAAACATTCAAAGATGGTCTGAGATAGTGAAGTTACCTCAGTGCGCAAAAGATCAGCGTAAATAGTAGGCAATGTTTACTATAAACTTCCTCAAGGAGACAATTTAATCTTTATCTATCACGAAGAATGTTAAGTTTTCCTATATGTCTCTGTGACTTACATTATGATTTATTTACTTACCATATTTGTATTTGGAACTCAGAGAATCAAGTTTAGGCGTGTACCTCATCATGAAGTCCACTATCAAATCTGAATGCTCCTTTATGTTTTTATTATGTATGCATTTATGTATGTGTGAATCTCTGCATATATGTATGTTTTGACGATCGCAAATGCAATGATATTCAGAGTGCAGTTAGCAGAGAATTCAATGACGTCACTGACTCAGCAGTAAAACTAATCATTTCAGTGGTTCACCTTTTTGTTTATGTTTCATCTCGAGAAACTAGAAACATATGCAGACTATCATGAATGAGATCCACTTTTAATTACTCTCAACTGTTAATTAAAAATCTGGCGTGAGATTAATCAGTATAATTAGATCTTTATTCAATCCTCATAGCCGATGAAGGTGCTTCAATCTCGACATTGATGCAACTCGTTTAATTTTTATTTCCTCACATCTTTTACGTTTTGTCACGATTGCAAAGAGATTTTTGTGCAGATGATAATTGAATATTAATATTTAGAGAATACTTCAAGAAGTTACAGTTTTGAAAATTTACAGTTAAACATTCAAAGATGGTCTGAGATAGTGAAGTTACCTCAGTGCGCAAAAGATCAGCGTAAATAGTAGGCAATGTTTACTATAAACTTCCTCAAGGAGACAATTTAATCTGTATCTATGACGAGGAATGTTAAGTTTTCCTATATATCTCTGGGACTTAATTATGATTTATTTATTTTTTTTGTATTTAAAACTCGGAGAATCAAGATTTTTCTTAAATCATGTGTTGGAATACTAATAAGTGGAATTTATTCACTTTTTTTATTATATTTAGATGAACTTAAAAAGAAGCTGTTTTAGAAACAGAATTTATTTTAAACTGGCAATATTTGTTTTTTTCTTCTGAGTAATTTTTTCAAGATACCATCCTCTCAAGGTTACATTTCCGAGACTTTGACCTTACTATTGTGAGAATCACGCCCTACGCAAATTATTAATATTAAATTCTCATTTCCTATCGACTTCTAATGGCCGCATTCCGTAAACTTCTTATGGCTGATATAATGTTGACTCAGCGCAAGAAGAATAGGCCAAAGTACGAAGTTGATTGCGCGAAATGAAATACCGTCTGAACAATAACTCACGATAACTCACTCATCTGTTGAATCTGATCCGTAACCTTTTATAGGACGGGCTTTATTTGAAGGTAATTGTACATTGTACAATGTACACATAAACATTTCTTACAAGAGATTTCGTGAATTCTGGGATATTATTCAAACTGAGAAGTTTAGAATGTAAAAAACGATTATTTTCTAATATAATATGTAACAAAAAAAATTTTGCGCAAGAGTTGTCAAAATAGTAAATTAAGTAGTTAATGATTTGGACCTAGTCGAGTCAAGCAGTTTATTTCATTGGCAGTCACCACCTTTGCATACTTCCTGACCTTTCGCAACAGTAATTATGTTGGAAGTAGTAACTTCCTTTCGGCCTTTGTCTCCATGTTATTTGAATTAAATTGTTGAATAATAAATAAAATTGCTAAAAACGATATTTTTGGGAAAACTGTTACATATTTCAGAAATGAGTTACTTTTAAAAATGTATCTACTGCATAGATAAAACTAGGTTCATGTTCTAGTTTCACACTTGAAGTATTCTCATTTTAAGAAAAATGTCTGATTTCGAGTTTGGAAAGTATAACTGGTTAAAATTCCACAATTGAAAATCGACATTTTTTCAAGATTTAATCTTCTTAATTGAAGTCGTTGCAAATTACATAGTTTCAAATCCAAGTATTATAAATGGAACCATTTCAGATTGAAACAATTTCAAGATTAGAGTTTTTCAATATTGAATAATTTAAAATTTAAAGAAATCGTTTTAGTAAATCAGTTCTTATTATTTCTAAAACGGAATCAAATAATTTTATTTTATATTATAATTTTAAAAATTTTACAATATTTCGGTTTACGAGCACCTTAAGCAGAACGCGTTTTATTTTAAATGTAATAATTACCGCAATTTTCAATTAAAAGTCTAAATTAAGCAATTTAATATATAATTTGTTTATCTTATTCAAAAAGGAAAGGAAAAATTTTTAATAGAAATGTTTAAATAATAATTTCTTGTAGATGGGAAAACAGAAAATTGATTGTTTTGAATTTAAATCACTCAGAATTATTCAGTTTGAAAATGAAAAACTTTTAATACTTGATCGTTTATAAAATCAAAAAATTTAAAATGCTATACAAGAGTATTAAAATTTCCAACTAAAAGTAATTGAAATTTTACAATTTGTAATTGAAGCATTGAAAACTGTGTACCTAAAAATTTAATTTTTTCAAAATTATATCATTTTCATCTGAAAGCCCTAATAGTTGAATAATCCAATTAAAATGGTTTAAATTGAATAATTTTAGATAAAACATTTATGAATGAGACATATTCAAATTGAAAGTAACATAAAAAAAAAACGATTTTCAGTGCTTTTTTTTATTATATTTGAAGAATTTTGATTGCGCTAAAGATCAAAATGTAAAATTGTTTTACATATTTTAAAATTTTTTCTTTGAAATAGAATAAAAAAATAATTTAATAATGAAATAGTATGTTGAGTCCATGTCGTTTTACGTCCGTTTATATAATTAATTTGAAAGTTATCTGGTTAATGGCCCGAAATATAAACTGTTAAATTTAGATGGTCTATACTTTAGAGATTGTCTAATTCAACAAATTTCGAATTGTTTCATAGTGTAAAAAAAAAAAAAAACGGTAAAAGACCGCGGGATTTTTTCTTCTAAATCTTAAATAGCGACTTTGGATTCCGTTTATCGATTAATTTGAATGAAAAAAAATATATATCAAAATTCGGTCCATCCTATATGTGAATCAGCAGAAAATTCAGCATATATATATATATATGCGCACCACGTTAGTCGCCTCGCAACCTAGTCGGCCATGACTTTCAAACAAGATGCCATTCTGCAGCTCATTTCTTTCATTTTTTCTCTCTCTCCCTCTCTTTTTATCTTACTCAGACCCATGTTTCTCTCTCTTTGTCTCTCGCTCTCGCACTTCGGAGGTCGAAATGAGTCTGCTCTGACAAATTAAAGATCAATCCACCGATTCGCTCAGATCCAAAGTGGTGAAACGAATGCTAAGATGACATTTAAAAAAAAGTTATTTTAAATTCAAGCTAGACGAAAGAGGAGGATAAGACGTAACGATAAAGTTTCTTTCGACTTCCTTGACTCTTTCATTTCAATTAGGAATATTTATGTCTCTTGGCAATCTGTCTTATTTTCGCTAAAAAAAAGTCTAACCTAGCTGCGTCAAATTGGGCACATAGGGTTACCAGAATATCCGAAGCTAAGAAAAACAGCGCGCCTCTGGGTAGATAACTTTATTAAGGAGTAGTTTTTAGCATCTGGTTATTAAACTAATCTATTTGATTTTCTAATATGGGACAAAAAGCGGTAATCTGAATATGTTCTCGGAACTTCTAATTATATGAAATTGGGCTTTGATTAAAGCTATTTTCATTTAGTGGAGTCGTTGCTTCATTTTCTTTTGTAAGTTAATTAAAGTGCAGCGAGAATTTTCAGAAATGAAAGGTTTAAAATGAAAGAGAGCATAAAGAGGGCATTATAATAAGGAATCGTAAAATAAGTTTTATGTTGGTGAAAAAGGTTTTTGAATCAATCTTCATATTTAATGCAAGGAATATTTTTATAAGTTGATAGTTTTGTCCAATTCATTGCATAAACTAAAATCATGTTTCCTTTGACTGGGTGCCTATTTTACTGGAAAATCGGAAATTTTTACCTGGATCGGGAAAAGCCATTTTAATGGATTTTAAGTACAGACTACACACTCTTTCCGGTATTCTCCCTTTTCCCGATTTTATGGCTTAAATTTGAACTGAATTGAATAATTAACTTAATCAGAAAATCCAAATATTTTAAGTTGAAAGTTTTTTGGTTAACATTTCAACTATTGAGGTAGAAAATTCGTGTGCTTGGATACAAAATTAATATGTTATGGTAGAAAAGTTATCCTTTTAGGTTTAAAATTCAACTGTTTTGCTAAAAATTCCACTGTTTTGTTGAAAATTCGTATCTTTTGGTTGCAAGTAGATTTTTTTGTAACTCTTAATATTTGGTTGAAAATTCATTTTTATTGAATGGAAATATTTTTTACTGAAAATTCACATTTTCAGGTTGATATTTCTACTGTTCACTAACAAATTAATCCTTTTGTTATGCAAATTCTACTATTTGTTTGAAAATGCAAATATTTGTGGTTGAATTTTTTGTTTTGTTTGGAAATTTTACTATTTGGCTAAAAAATTTGTCTTTTTTTTGGCAAGAAAATTTGTTGTTTTGGATTTAAAATTCATATTTCTTGGTTGAAAATTAAATTTGTTGTTAAAAATTCAATTTTTTTTAAATCTTCGTCTTTTTTGTTTGAAAATTCCACTATGTGGTTAAAAATTAAAATATATCATTGAAAGTTCTTCAACTTTTATGATTGGAACTGAAATTTTTTTTGGTAAAAATTCAACTGTCTTCTAAAACAAATCTTCTTTTTGGCTTAAAAATTACATTATATGCTTAAAAATGCAACTGGTTTTGTTTGAAGTTAAATCTTTCTTTTTTTTAAAGAAAATTTGACCATTTGGTTGAAAAGTCAACTCTTTTGTAAAAAATTCGTCGTTGAATTGAAAATACACCTATTTCCATTTAAAAATTCATCTCTATCACTATTTTGTTGAAAATACAACATATTTCGACTTCAAATCCTATGAATTTGAAGCATTTGGTATTGAATCTTATATAATAGCGATATTCGATTTTTTTAAAAAGAATTTATTGCTTTATTTTCTTAAAAAGTCACACCTTTTTCCTGGTTTGAGAGCATTTCGGGCTGTGAAGAATGTAGTCGCCGATAACGTTTTTATTCGTTTGACCGAAAAAAGCTATAGACACATTTAGTTTGTATAATTAAAGTTTGTAAAGTTTATACTTTATGATTTTGAATGTTTCATTGTCAGATATTTTTCTAAATCCTTTAGAATTAAAACTATTGAGATTATGTCTCCACTGTATAACTTGTTCATTATTGAACGATTAAATTAATTCTTTGTATGCAATTTTTTTAGTTTTAATTTAGAAAGCTACAAATCAAGTGAGGTTTAATTTTGGCTGCTTTGATTGCCTACCCATTCTAAAAATTGATCAAATGACAATCTATCAAGGAAATCAAACAGAGCCTTGAAATGTGCCAGATAAAAATATGAAGCAGACTGATGATAATCGCAGCTCAGACAAAATAGTTTCCTTACATAATCTCGCAATCAAGGAGTAATTATAGTCTACTTTACTACTTTATATTTTTGTATTTATTTTCACGCGCAGAATGTACCGTCACGCTTATGCTTATTAAAAGCCCGATTTTGTCGAACGCAGATAACATCATTAACTTTTTTTTAACACTGATACCAAATAGGAGCCGTGCATGTTAAAATGAACATAAACGCCTCTCGTCCAGTTAACTCGGAGTTTACGACGCAGTCATTCGCTTAGACACGACCTACGCCAACCAAAAAATTAGCCAAGGTGACTGAGAATAGTTATTTAAATTTGCTCCGCCACTCGAAATGCCTCCTTGTCCCGTACCTTAAATAAAGTATTTCTCAAAAGAGACAATGTTGAAATTTGATTTTGAAATTTTTTCATTCTGTTTATAAAACATTGTGTGTTAAAATTCTTACTGGTCATTTATTTTCCTTATATTTCTATTTCTTTTTTCGAAGTTATTTGATCCAGACTCGTTCTTTTTTTATTTAAATTTATTTTTTTTTTAATGAAAATTTAAGTATTCCAGTTCAAGAATCATCATAGTAGCTATTTTTTTGAAAATTAATTTTTTCAAATAGAAAATTCTAGTACTTGGTTAAAAGTGGAATTATTTTATTTGAAAATTCTTCTGTTTTGATACAATAAATAATCTTCTTGGTTTGAAAGTTCCTCCTTTTTGATTCTTTACAGCAAATTCCTCTTTTGGCTTAAATTTTAATAATTTCAATTAATTTTTTTTTAAAGAAAATTCTTTGTTGGACATTATCTTTTTTGGTGGGAAAATTAATCATTTTAGGTAAAAATGAATCTCTTTTATTTGAAAATTTAACTTTTTTGTTGAAAATTCATTTTTTCCAATCATTTTTCTACTGTAAATTTCACAGTTTCGTTTTTGGAGGAAATTTCTCTTTTTTAGTTGAGAATTCGTCAGAAGATTCGTATATTTTGTTGAAAATTCGTAATTGTTGGTAGAAAATTAATTTTGTTGGTTAAAAACTCGACTTTTTTATTGTGAAATTTATCTGCTTTGGTAGAAATTTTATTGTTTTTGTTAAAATGTCAACTGTTACATTTTTTGTTCAGAATTCATCTTTGTAGCTTGAAAATGCAACAGTTTTTGGTTTAAGTTTATTCTATTTAATTAAATATAAATAATTAAAAATGCTATTTTTAACTAAATGCTTTTTATAATATTTAATTACAGTTATACCAGAACCCCGATTTCGTAACCCTTGGTTTTGTAATTCCTAGAATTGCGAGCTCACACAGTCTCTCAGAGGGCAGGGCAAGTGGTGGTTGCGACTCTCGCCTCGGAAGAGCCGTAGTGCGCAAGTACTCAGTCGAGTATATTGCTGAATATTAAGCATTACAATTGGAAACGGTTCAGGTGGTCCTGACTGTTAGGTTTCGATTCTCCTGATTTAGTACACATTTATGTAAGCATAAATCAGAATATATATATGTTAGTTTCACTTCAGTTATTGTGCAATTTAAAGACGTAAATATAATGCAGATCGAAGTTATTATTTTAATGCATTACTATCAATAATATTTCTGCACACAAAGCTTGATAGATTAGTAGAAGGCAAACATAGGCGTTTTTCTGCAAACACTGTCATCATCCCATCCTCGCTTGTTACACCCTTTTTCGTTTATAGCCATCTATTCATAAAAAAATTTAATTCACATAATAATTTTCTTGTAATGAGACTTAACGAAATTCCATTGCGTGTGTAAGCAATAATTGTGTAATAAGCGCAGACTTTATACTATTTTCCCTGTTTCTTATATGTCTATCTTATATTTTATATATCCTATATATTTTCCCGTTGAAAAAATACTTCTTTTGTCCCCTTTTTTCAAGAAACTACCTCTTTTTATCTTTTCTTCGCTTGAATGCAAAGTGAATTAATAGAAACCATTTAAAAATCCAACTATTTTTGGGTGAAAGTTAATTTTTCTCAATTGAAGTCTACTACTACATTTTTGGTTTAGAATTCCTCTCTTATAGTTACAACTCCTACTATTTGGTTGATAATGTAATTAATTTGTTAAAAAAAAACTGTATTGGTAGAAAGTGATATTTTTGATCGACAATTAAATTACTTGATTGAAACTTAAACTACTTACAACAAAAATGTATTTTATTGGTGGAAGAGTGAACTATTTTGTTGAAAATTTGTTCATTTTTTGGTTGAAAGTATATTTTTAAAATTCCCATGTGCAAATTTATGTCGGCCCATGGTCGGCCCGACTTCGCCAGCCAAAGTTTGGTAACCAAAGTTGGACCATCTCTGGGAATTCCGAACAACCACTATCAGGCCAGCATTGGCTAACGACACTGGTAGCCGGAGAAAGTTCGACTGTCGGCACAACTTTGGCCGAAGGTTGGCTCGATGATCGGTGTAATACTGGCCAAAACAAACATCCCTACTGCACTCGACAATCGGCTCAAGTTTGGTCCAAAATATGGCCGATGGTGTGATCAACTCTGGCAATTTGATTTAAAATGACAAAACCAGTGTGGTTGGTTTAACTTTGGCCGAAGGTTGGCTCGATGATCGATGCAATACGGCGGTTTATTGACCAGTATTGCAATTATATAAGCATTATGTACAAGCAGCGAGTACAAGCAACCCTACTGCTACTCTCATTATTATTTGGCTCAACTTTTGTCTATACTGTTTATACTTTTCGATATACTGTATAACTGAATACTCAGAGTAGGACCATGGGTACAAAGTCGAGCCGACTTTGCCCCCCCCCCCCCCCCCCCGCCCCCCCCCCCC
>JAAAKG020139130.1:0-12447 GCA_010014905.2 Druon quercuslanigerum
GAGCAAAGTTAATAATACAGATTTTGTCTTAAAATGTGCATCAAGTAAATTCTAACAAATATCTAAAATACTGAAAAAATTTTAAACATTTACTGCTCAAGAATCGCTGCTAAAATTGAAAATTTTTATAACGATTTTACACAAGCAAAATACAGTTTCATGAAAAAACGCCAAGGGGATTTTCGTCTTCTTTTTTTCGTAGAATCGATTGATGTAATCATTTTTTTTTTTTTATATTTTTTTAAATTTCTAATTGTTTGTAACAATTGTACATTATCAAATTAGAGTCTGAAGAAAAAACATTATGAAGGTTTTTTCCCCCGCTTTTTTCGTGAAATCCATTGGCACAATTGTTTTTTTTAAATAAAGTTTTCGAAAATTTTCTTAAATAATTTGTTATAAACAATTACAAATGACAAAAGGAAAAACAAGTCAACTATATATTTCTATTTTGGTCATGAAACTTTAATTTTTAACCCAATACAAAATATAAAAATTTCAATACTTATGAAAGTGAATAAAAAAATAAATTATTGACTGTGAAGATTATTTTCTTTATTATTTTTATTTTGTAAAAATTTGCATATGTAATATTCAGGGCATATTTTATATGAAAACTACTGTAAACTAGAGAAAAAAATGGAAAGAGGATTTTTATATTGAGTAACAAATTTAAAATATTACGGATGTTTTCAGTATAAAGTCGAAAAGCACATTACTCAACCTTTAACTTGATTTATGAAATGAAAAAAGATAGCCACGTTGCTAAGTCTAACAAATTTTCAAAACAAAATATAAATTTACTGTAGAAAGAATAGTTTTAGACGTAAATATTTATTGGGAAATAGTTGATCTAAGTTTTACATTTTATTTTATCTTCAGAAATTAGCCGTAATGTTTATTTAATATCTATAATACTGTACCGATTTATTATGTTCTTTATAAGATTGTTCTAGTAAATTTTCAAGAAAAAAAAGTTATCAGTAGATAATTAAATTTTTTTTATTAAAAATTCATAATTTTGGTTAAAAACTCATCTCTTTTAGTACAAAATTAATTTTGTCTTTTAAAAAATTATTATTTTGTTTAAAAATTTCTGTTGTGAGATATACTTTACTGAATGTTTGTAATCATCCTGTAAATACGTATATATAATGTAAAATATAAATATTTAATGATTTTGCCCTAACAAAAAAATAATTTCTTGTCGTTTGATGTTCAAATTTTAACTTGATAGTGCAAACAAATAAATAGCCTAACATAATTCCAGTCCAGAGGTGAGGGCTGTGGTCGAGCAGGTCGAGATTCCGAAATTGTCACCTATCACGCACTCGATCAATACTCTTAAAATGCTCCTATTTTTTTAAAGAATAACTCAATTAGGATAAAACTTTCCAGAAAACTTAATTATATCCTACTAAGAATTCTTATTGCTGAAAGCTTGGGCTTACTCAAAATTCCCTCGATGAACGAAGCGTTTGAAAATTGTCTAACGTTATTTTGATACTGATTACCAAAAAAATATATAACTTTTTTATTTAACATAATAAATTAATTTAAAAAAGCAGATTATCTTAAGAACAGTTCGAAGGATATTGTGTTTAATTTTTATCTTAATATATAAAGAACTTTGTCTTTCAGATCGAGTTGAAGTGAAAATATTTTGTAAATTTGCTCGTCTGAAAAATGAAGTTTTTTTGATTTTTTCCATAAACCGTAAAAGGTACAACTTTTTTCTCGAAAGGAAAAAGATGCGCCATAAAATTTTCTACAAAGTTATGTTTTAAAAAGTTAAATTTTTAAAAACTGATTTTTAAGTCATCAGGGGCCAACTCGAGCGGCCTGAAGCGGCTAGGCAAATTTTATGCGTGGTTATAGAATCCGGAGTCTCAATTAAAGTTTTGCTAGTCAATGATATGAATTAGAGTTATTCACTCCGAAATTGCGTCTGTAATGCATTTCACGTTCGGTGTCTCGAAAGTGCCTAATAAAGCGACATTATTGCTAGTACCGTGAGTCGGCTGCATGCGAGAGAAATAGTGCGCGGTTATAGTGGTAAAAGGAGAGAGAAGAGAGAGGAGAGAAGAGAATATAGAAGAGAGAAGAGAGAAGAGAGGAGAGAAGAGAGAGGAAAGAGGAAAGAGGAGAGAGAGAACGGAGAAAGAGAGAAAGAGAGAGAGAGAGAGAGAGAGAGAGGGATAGGATAGAGAAGGAGTGTAGGAAGGAGCTCGCAAGAAGTACATACGAACGTACGTGTAACTTACTAGGTGTGATTTGAATTTATTCGTGGTATAGGCTGCGGCTGACAGCTTCGTTCGTATGCATAGCCAGCGATGTTGATTGGCTGCATACGTGAAGTTGGCGCAAGGCGCATGGTGTACCACGTAACACAACAAAGTCTACACACTTGAAATTGATATATGTAATACACTTTGCATATATGATACCAAAAAGATATCTGCATAAGGGAACATAATTAAATGACGTAATATCTCAAGGGGGGGGGGTGAGATATTTTTTACGATTTTTTACGATAGGGGGGCGGGTCCTTTATTAATCTAACATAATTTTTGGAAATCCGTAAATGAACAATGACTTACATTAATTATACAGAAATTTTTTAGGAATTTATCTTTACACACGACAGAAATCTGTTGAGTGAAAAACGAACCTAGCCAAAAAAAAATATAAAAAAATGGGCACTCATGAAACTTTCAATAACTGTCAAGCAGAATAAATTTGTAATATTTTAATTTTTATTTCAAATTGTTTAATTCTGTTTGTAAAAGATTCTAGATTTAAAACATAAACAAGTTTATGATTATGAATTTAGGTGTTTCTTGGATGAGAATTCGACTATTTTTTTGAAAATTGTATTTTTAATTTAAAAATTCATCTATTTTAGTAGAAAGTGCTTCTTATCCTTAGACAAAAATGCAACTATTTGGCTAAAAGTTCAAGTAGCTTCTCAGAAAATTTACTTATTATTTAAAACTCATACTTTTATTTTGAAAAATTAAATCAAAATCTTGTTTGGGTAAAAATTCGAGTATTTTTTTTTTTTGAAAGTTTGTGTTTTTATTTCAAAAATTCATCTATTTTAGTAGAAACTGCGCCTTTCTTATATAGAAATACAAATGATATTTTATTGTTGAAAAGTCAAACTAAATTTTTTTTGCATGTAAATTCAAATATATATTTTGAAAATTTGTCTTTTCAATTTCAAAAATTCATCTATTTTTGTGAAAAGTGCTTCTAACCCTCAGATAAAAATGCAACTGTTTGGTTGAAAATTCAAGTAGCTTTTCAAAAAATTTACTTATTATTTAAAACTCATAATTTAATTTTGAAAAGTCAAAGCAAAATCTTGGTTAGATAAAAATGTATTTTTTTGGCAATTTGTGTTCTCATTTTTAAAATTCATCTATTTTAGTAGAAACTGCGTCATCCTTATATAGAAATGCAACTGCTTGGTTACAAGTTCTACAAATTAGTTTAAAAACCATCCCTTTTGGATGAAAATTAAATTACTCAGTCAAAAATTCAAATATTTTTTAGAAAATAAGCTTATTTAAAATGTATATTTTTGTGTTGAATAGTCAACTGTAATTTTTTTAGTTCAAAATTAAATTTTTTAAACTTTTCTATTAGATTTAAAAATTCTTTGGTTTTAGTAAAATATTAAGCTTTCTGGGATAAAAATGCAAGTGTTTCGTTGAAAATGCAATAATTTTCTTTAAAAAGTTATCCTTTTAGCCGAAAACTCAAATGTTTTCTAAAACTTCAACTATATTATAAAAAAATAAATTATTCAAAGTTCATATTTTGGCTTTGAAAAGTCAACTAAAAATTTTTTTCGGATGAAAATTAAAATGTTTTTTACCTGTCACGTGGATTTGTAAATTCATCTGTCTTGGTAAAAATTTCATCCGTTTTGATTGAAATTTAACTGTTTTGTTGAAAATTTGTTTTTTGATGTTGAAAATGTTCTTAATAAATTTATTTCTTGCTTGAAACTCATAATTTAAAGTTGAAAAGTCAAACTCATTTTTTTAAATGTAAATTCAAATATACATGGTGGGCCATTTTAATCTATCCACACCAAAATATCCGGAAATAAGTGGTATACAAAAAAATTGTTTAGACCAAAGTTGTTTAGGACAATGGGGGCCATCTTTCTGCAAAATCGGTTTTGACCTTAAGATTTATTTTCAAGGTTATTTAAAGGTTACATTGATTTTTCTAAAGAGGAAAAATTTCAAAAATCATGCAGAACATGATTTTTTTTTGTTTTTTTAACGTTTGAGCAGCACAAAGCTGGGTTGAATTTGGGACCAACGAACTTAATCACTATGACCTTGAGGCCTACTCGGAAGGTCATTCGTAGATTAAAGTGTGGAGTTTGGTTTCGGGTGTATTAGTTCAAGAAAACAAACACCTTGACCTTCGAATGACCTTCCAAGCATGCCTCAAGGACAATGTTTTAAAGACATAGGTCCCTAATCCACCACACCTTTGTGTTGCCCAAACGTGTTAAAAGAATAAAACAAATAATTTTGTTTTGCATGATTTTTGAAATTTGACTATGATTTAAACTTTATTTGACCTGGGGAAAATTGACTCTAAATATCATTTCAAACACAAAATTTTCCCCTCTTATAGAATCTATTGTCAAAAATAAAGGTTTTTATTTAAAAAATCAATGTGACCTTCAAATAACCGATTTTGCAGAAAGATGGCCCTCATTGTCCTGAGCAACAATTATCTGCATAACTTCTTTCCATACCTTTTATGAAAATGCAAACATTTGATTGAAAATTAATCTTCTTTGCTTAACGATTTACCTATTTTGTTCAAAACAATAGATTAAGAAATCATTTTTGGTCTAAAATTTATATTTTCACTAGAAAATTTATCTCTTTAGTTGATTCTTTCATTATTTTTTTGAAAACTGGTCCAGTTTACTAGAAAATTCATCTGCTTGGCTAAAAAAATAAGTTGTTGAGACTTTTCTTAATAGAGGTTTATTTCTTGGGTAAAAATTGAACTTTATTGTTAAAAATTATTTTTTTATTACTGAAAATTCAATTTTTGTATGAAAAGTTCAAAAAAATTTTTTTGCCTTGAAGATTCAGCAATTTATGTTAGTTTTATTCTGTAATGACTAAAAAATCTTTATTTGCTAAATATTCATTTTTCTGGTTGTAAAGTTATCAACTTTTTAATCGAACTTCATCTTTGTTGGTTGAAATTAAATTTTTTTTAAATGTATTTCATTTGTTAAAAATTAAAGTATTTTATTAAAAAGTATATTTTATAGAGGCAAATTAATTTTTGTTGTTTAAAACATATGAGTAAAATTGAAAATTTGGGTTTTTTATTTTAAATATTGTTTGATTCCATTTATAAAAGATGTGGAATATGCAGAAATATTTTTTTACAATTCTTTACAGAGGGGTGGTGAGGCGATTTTAAAGATCATTTGTCTGCCATTAATTTTCGTAAATAACAAAAAAGAGTTCCAGAAAAAAAATGTCTACATTTTTAAACAAAAATTTATTAAGTTTAGACAAATATTTAAACTACGATTATATAAACAACTTTCTAAACATAAAAAAAATTCTAGAGCCATAGAAATCTATTGTTAGAAACCAGATGGAATTTTTTTAATAAATTATATTTGCGTTTCAAAACAACTTCACTCTTAATTTTGGTAGTTTAAAATAATGAGTGAAAAAAATGCACATTAATCGGAAACTAACTGTCGAATATAGAATTTTCATTGTATACAGGGAAAAACAAGGTTTCCTGTTAAAACGATTTTGGTCAAGTAAAAAATTATTTTATCGTGTCGAAAGTTTGATACTCGTACTTATTTAAAACTTTTTTTGATCGTAAATTTTTGCACTAATTTATAATAATTATTAATAATTAATTTTTTTTATTTGACTAATAAATATTTTTTGAATTAAAATACAACCCTTTTGTTACAAATTCGTCGTCGTGGTTTGTAAGTTCATCTCTTTTGACAGAAATGTCAACTTTTTGGTTAAAAATGAAACATCTTGATTAAAAATGCTTCTATATTGCTAAAACCAAAACAGAGTCACCTGTGCAACTTTTGTTAACAATTTATTTTCATTGAAAACCTAGCTCCCTCTTGAATTTTGTTTTGTTCAAGATTCATAATTTTAGTTGAAAATTTATCTGCTTGGTTAAAAAGTGAAATATTTCGTTAACAAATTATTTCGTGGTTGTTAAATATTTATGTTGTAACTGAAAATTAAAGTACTTAATTTATGGTTCGAAATTTATATTTTTTAATAAAACCTCAACCATTCGTTACAAAATTGATTTTATTTTAGTTACAAACTTAACTATTGGGTTCAAAGGGAATTGTTTTTTGTTGGAAATTCATATTTTCGTGTTAAAAGTTTAACTGATTTTGCAGAAAATTTGCCTTTTCGGTTTGACAATTTAAAAATTTAATTAAATTTTTTTTTCACTTAACTGTAAATTTTATTCTCGGTTTAAAATTAAATTCTTTTGTGAAAAAATCGTCTTTTTAGTTTGAAAATTAATCATTTAAATTCAAAACTTATCAGCTAAAAATTTAACTATTTGGTTGAACATTGTTTTTTTTTCAATTTTAATCTTTAACAAAAATTTAACTGAGTACTTTTTGGTTCAAAATGTATATTTTTTAATTTAAAATTCATCTGCTTTGATAAAAATTCGTTGTTTTGTTTGAAAATCATTCCTCTTGATAGAAAGTTTACCCCTTTTGATTGAAATTCAAATATTTGATCAAAAATTGAACTTTTTTTTTAAATGGAACTATTTGTTAAAAAATTTAACTATCAGATTAAAAACTGAACTAATTTATTAAAAATTAAGTTTTAGGTTTGAAAGTTTAAGTATTTTATTTTAAGTTCACTTTTTTTCATTGGAAATTAATTTTTGGAACTCAAAATTTAACTACTCCTCTCTTGCTTGAAAATTGATTTATTTTACTTTATAATTCAACTATTTCATTATTATTTATCTACTATTTTGCTAACAGTTTGTCTTCTGTGGTAGAAAATTAATCTTATTGCTAAAAAATTCACTTTTTTTTTAAAGTTCCACTGTTAAAGATTTATTTTTTTTCGTTTCCAAGTAAACTGTTTTGGTAGAAAATTAATTTTTTTAGTTGAGAATTCACTTTTTTGTCAAGATTTGTTGTCTACAGGCTAAAAATTGAACTGCTTTGTCGAAATTTCAACTGTTTCGTAGAAAATTCACTTTTTTGGCTTGAAAATAAAACTCTTCTAATGAAAAATTTGTCTTTAGCTTGACTGTATATGTCCTTTCTTGGAATTTTCATCTTTTTTGGTTAAAAATACATTTTATGTTGTTTTTAACAATTTTAAAAACTTCAGATAGGGACATATTTTATTTCTAGTAGTATAAGTCATTCAGAGTCAGACAATGTGTATTATCAAGTGGTATAGGTAATTTGGATAAGCCGAGGTATTTATAAAGTAGTATCGGTCAATTTATGTCAGGCACAATACAATAGAGAATTTTTTTTACATTTTTAAATGTTTTTTTTGGTTTACAAATATTTGGTTAGTCAAAGAAACTGCTGCAAATTATGTATGAATAAACTTGTGTAAAAATTAACTTTGGATCCAAAATGTGGAAAATTTTGATCTAAAGTTAATAATTGAAGAATCCTAAATGAGATTAAAATCAAATTTAAAATCCTAATTAACGTACAATGACCAAGTTAATGAGCAGAATTTTCTGAAAATAATATCAAGAATCCAACGACTAAATTTGGACAATCAGCATAGGATGTTTCCATTCCAATCTGAAAAAATCCTCTTTTTCCCTAAAAAAGAAAAGAAAAAGAATTTCTCCTCTTGCAAAGAAACAAAAAAGAAAAAAGAAAAAATGGCAACCATCCAAATCCCCCTCCCTCTCTCTTCTTAAAAAAAATTCTCATCTACAAATAATTTTTTTTCTTTCTTTCGTCTTTTTTTTATCAAACCCCAAAAAAAACATTTTTAAATATAATCAACAACGTTTCGGCACTCATACAGCACCCTTATCAAGGCAAATTAAAAATTAAACATTCCAAGTCAGCCTAATTAAAATTGTAGAATCCTGCATGAGATCAAAATCAAATTTAAAATCCTAATTAACGTCCAATAATTTTCAATAATAATAATAATAATAATAGTAGTTTTTCAGATTGGAATGGAAAGATCTTATGCTGATTGTCCAAATTTAGTCGTTGGATTCCTGAAGCTTATAATCAGAAGATTTTTTCTTGAAGTTTTTAAAATTCTCTGCTTATACTGAAATAAGAAGGTGAATATTGCAGGACCCTTGCAAAATATTGTGACAATTGCGAAACCTAATGGGATTAGATTGAATATGAAACGTTGCAATTCAGCAAAACAGTTTGACTACTCAACTACTAGATAGCGGATGAAGAACGTTTAGTTAGGTTTCAGCTGGTCTTGAGTCAATATTTTCAATTGGAGCGTATTTACCCTATTTACTAAAGTAGAATGCCACTAAATTGAACATTTCTATATCCAAAATTGTACCTAAAATATAGCCTCATTTTCGTTTTGTTAGGCCGCTTTATTTTTTAATTAATGGTGCAATTACAAAAGTTGATAAAATTTATTTTTGCTCTCGAAATCACAATCTGCTTTACTTTATTTGCAATATATTTCTTTTAAGCACCCGGTACGGATAAACTTTGACCGAGAACTTTGACGTCTTCCTCGAAAAGTATATTCTTTACGTCGTTTTAGAACTTTCGAAATAGCCACCATTGCAGTGAAAACTTTGCTCGCCTTTCGTCCCTATTACATTTCGTTAAGGAGGTGCTTTCTAATTTAGCGATAATTACTTGCTTCTTCCCTCGAGCGACTTTTTTCAACAATACACCCTGGTGAACCTTAAAAATTCATTAAACAGCTCACGATTCTCCGCCTGGAATTCTTTATTTAAAAAGTTATTTAAAAAGCTTGATTTTCAAAAAAGTTTTTTTTTTACTGGAAAATACGAAACATAAAATTTAATATTAAAATTTTTGACTACAAAAATCAACATTAGACAGGTTAGTTCCACAACCAAATAGTAGAATTTGAAATTAAAACAGATTAAACTTTAATAAAGAACAGTTGTAGTTTCAACCAAATAGCTAAATTATTATGCCCTAAAGATTCATTTTTTAGAATACAGTTAAATTCTCGACAAAAACTATGACTTTTAACAAAATAGTGTATTTTTCAACAGGAAAATATTTTCTATTTGTCTAAGGAAGCTGCAAATCTTCAGATGTCGACATATTGTCTTTCAAGTAGTATGAGTGTGTATCAAGTAGCATCAGTCAATTTCTGTCAGACACAAAAAAAATTTTTTTAATTAAATTGTTACTTAACATTTAAATATTGAATTTTTATCAAAAAAGTTGAATTGTTCATCATGCGAAAGTGAATTTTTAACCAGCAAGTTTGTGTACAAAAAAAGATTTATTTTTAATCCAAGAGTCCTAAAAGTGTAATTAAAACTCCGTATTAAAAATTTTAGCATATTACCACTTGTGAGAAACGACCAGGGCCAGGCCAAAATTTAGCCGTGCCCCAAGTGATATTTAATTTTCTTACTTCAAAGTCGAATTTTGTTGTTGTTGACATTTTTCATTTAAATGTTATATTATAACTATCTCATTTGATTATTTTCAGTTTTAAGAATACTTAATTTAATGTGAATTTACTTTGAATTTATTACTTTATATTCGCGTCGAACGTTCGAAAGTTGTGAGTTTTGTAAGTGGTGGTAGATTGATAATAAGAGTAAAATAAATATCTTTCTCTAAGATAAATTGAAACATACATATAAACATGAATTGTGATTCGAGCATAATAAATTCATTTTGTTAGTTATAAAAGAAGATATTGCATTCATTTTTGTCTTTTGCCTACTCTTGAGGTTTTAAATTTTAAAAGTTAAATATTTTTTTAAAAATTCAACTATTTGGCAGAAAGTAACCATTTTCGTTAAAAAATCATATTTTGGAGATGAAAATTTCAAATTTTTGTACAACATTCATTTTTTGGTAGGAAATTAACTCTTTTGTTAAAAAATCATATATTTGGGTTAAATATTTAAGTATTCTGCAGATGATTAAACTTAGTGGCTTTAAAATTTAACAAGTATGTTAAAAATTAATGTATTTTACTAAAAAATCGTCTTTTCTGGCAGAAAATTATTTCTAAAATGTATAAAAATGCAACAAAATAATGTAATATAAAACTTTCTGCAATTTTAATTTACAGTTGAATGCTAACAAAGTTTGTTAAAAAATGATCTAATTTCGATAAGTTTTGTCAGTTATTACAAAGTTTCAAAATTTCTTATTTTTCACTAGCTATATTCCTTCACAAAGCAGTCTTTTTTAAAAAGTCTAATACTGTTCCTTATACCTTTTAATGCTAAATTAATTTGAACTTTCATAAATAAACAATACATAATTTTCAAATCGAGCTCAGGATTCTAAAAATAACTTAAGGAGGACCTTGTAACACTATATCTTAATCAACTATTTTATTTTATCTGTTCATTTTAAAACATTTTTTATCACGATTTCCTTTTTCATCATTTAAACTTCTATTTTCTAAAACTTCATTTTTAACAGTCCTTAATCTATAGTCTCCTAAGTTTAAGACTTTACAAAGAAAACTTTTACAGACTGGAATTGTTTTTGTTTAACAGGCCTTTATTTTAATTTTTCCTCACATTATTTTTAAATCAAAAGAATTTTTAACCAAAAGTCTTAATTTTCAACAAAACGTTCATTTTCTACAAAATTTTTTAATTTTCAAGCCAAAACAATGAATTTAAACTTTAAATTTTTCCCTTGAGTTGTATCTTTATCCAAGAAAAGTAAAATTTTTACTAAAACAGATACATTTTTTAATCAAAAAGACAAGTTTAACAAAAGCAATTGCATTTTTATTTAAAAAAGTTTTTATTTTACTTTTCAACATGAAAATATGGATTTTAATGAAAGAAATTTTGTAGGAAATAGTTCAATCTTTAATAAAAAATTTGAGTTTTCGACTAAAGAGGATGATTTATTTTTAAATGCAATTTCTACTAAAACAGATGAATTTTTAAATCGAAAATATAAATTTAAATAAAGGACGACTTTTAAAACAAGTTGTTGAATTTTTAAACAAACAGTTGTATTTTTATGTAAGAAAGATTCAGTTTTTACTAAAATAGATAAATGTATAAAATTGAAATACAAATGTTCAAAACAAATATTTGAAATTTCATCCAAAAAAGATTGTATTTTGACTTTTCAACATCAGAGTATGACTTTTAAATGAGAAATAATTTTTCTAAACAGATTTTTTATTTTTTAACAAAACATTTGAATTTTCAAATAAAAAGGATTACTTTTTTATAAAATTGTTAAATCTCCAAACAAACAGTTGCATTTTTATCTTATAAAGATACAGTTTCATCTAAAATAGATAAATTTTCAAATTAAAAAGACAATTATTCAAAGAACAGTTAAATTATCATTTAAAAAGATTTTGTTATTGAATTGTTATTTTTAACCTAGATTTTTTTATGAACGGAATAAAACAATTTCAAATTAAAATTGAAAAATTACAAATTTACTCTGCTTGACAACTATTATATAAATTCCCTGACTTTTGCAAAAAAAAATTAATTCCATGACTTTCCACTAAACAATAAAATTCCCTATTTTTCAGAATTTTTATTGGCTAGGTTTGTTTTTCACTCAAAATTTTTTTTTGCGCAAAGTTAAATTCTTAATAAATTTCTGTGGAATTTGTTTTCCAAAAATAACGTACAAGAATGAAGAAACTCTGCCCCCCCCCCCCCCGCCACCCCATTCCGTACTAAATACTACTGAAACGTTGTTATTTTTTACCTTACATTTTTCATGAACGGAATTAAACAATTTCAAATTAAAATTGAAAAATTACACATTTTCTCTGCTTGACAACTATTGAAACTTATATAAATTCCCTATCTTTGGCAAATAATTTCAAATTTCCTGACTTTCTACTAAACAATAAAATGCATTCTTTTTCAGAATTTTTATTGTCTAGGGTTGTTTTTTATTTGACAGATTTCTTTAGCACGAAAAGTTAAATTCTTACCAAATTTCTATAAAAATTTTTTTCCAAAAATAACCTACAGGAAAGAAGATCCACCCCCCCCCCCTCAATTCCATAGCAAACAGTATTAAAACATTGTTATTTTTATTAATTTTAGATATTAATTTTGTTTGTCTACTGGTCTATATCAATATTATTAAAATATCGATAAATCTTAAGATTGTGAAAAAATGTCTCTATCTCCGCTGGGATCTGAACCCAGGACCTTCAGATTTCCGGTCTG
>JAAAKG020139131.1:0-12446 GCA_010014905.2 Druon quercuslanigerum
TCTCTCTCTCTCTCTCTCTCTCTCTCTCTCTCTCTCTCTCTCTCTCTCTCTCTCTCTCTCTCTCTCTCTCTCTATATGTGTGAATGAACCTTCAAGATTTTCAATAGGCAGACGATAAGTCAATGAGAGGTTAAATCGAAAGCTTTACGGTAGACAATCCAGGCCATTGACAGGACGTTTTGATGGGCTGCTGCTCGGCATCCTGCTACATCTTTTTTCGAGTAACGTTGTTTGTACATCTTTCTCCACGCAGAATGGGCGTTTCCAACTTTAAATATGAGGTGAATATGCGGGTAAGATGTTGGTGTGTAGAAGTAAATCTATTCCACCAGAAGTTCTTGATATCATCTGGTTATGCGGCGGAAAAGTTCTTTGAACCCCTAAGAGTTTTTTCATCTCTTTAGCAGTGATTAATGGACATTTCTCCTCAGACGTTATATAGTTGTTGCAAAATTCCTTGAAGCGTATGAAATTATCAGTACCTTGTTGCAACTCCAGTATTTTCGGGAATGAGTCAGATAACACCCGTATTTTGTCAAGAATATGCTGCTTGATTGTCAGTAGTTTTTAGTTGTTCAGTGTATGATTGTAGGTCCGCAGTTCTTGGGCGAACTTTTAAACCCTTTCCGTGAACGGTTTACCAGAAGTTTATTCGATCACAAATGCATGAGGGGCCCTACAAGGACGGACGCACCCTGTCTCTAGCTGTTCGTGGGAACAACAATGACACCATCAAACCACCAAATAGTTGTAATCGCGATTCAAAATGATCGATCGCGCAGAATACCCGACAATGGGTCGGCATAAAGTGCCGATCATCCTAGAGTTCGGGATTCTGATAATAATTCAGAAGGAAACACTACAGCGAACCGGCGAAACGCCCACATTGAGTTAATGAATGAATTCAAGAGTGACTTCCTAGACTGCTACAATGCTAGCATTATTCCTGTTAGATGAGTCTTTATGGCGCGTATGCACACTCTGTGGGGCCAAAAACACCCAGAGCTTCAGCACGTTTCGCATCAATCGTTGCGAAATCAAAGTGCCTTCCTCTTGAAAACTGGATATTTGCACGGAGCGCTTCCTTAACCACTACATGAACAAGCCAACGATGGAGGTCAGGAAGCGACATTGAGATCAACCGCGGAAAGCAGGCAGCTTCTGAGAAATGATAGTTATTTCAGGACAAGAAGGAACACTATCACACAGGTTCCTCCTAAGACCCAAGATCTTGCTTAAGTGGCTTCGAGAGCATTGGCTGATTTAAATCGAAGGCAAAACTGATGTTGGATCAAAAGATCAAAAAAGGCATCCATCAACTGAACTATAAGAATGGATGGGCATGCTGTATGCGACCCGTGTTCAGTATGTGATTGACTATATAACATCTGGTAGACCGTTCACGGAAAGGGTTCGAAAATTCGCTCAAGAACTGAGGACATACAATCACACACTACACAAGTCAAAGCAGGTATCTGACGCAAGGAGGAGAATACAGAAGAGGGATAGACGGATTACGGAGAATCAACGGTTTCTTTTCTTGTCCCCTTGTTTTTGTCAAAAACCCACACAAGCCCATCGAGGTAGAGTTTTTTGGAGAGAGTTATACAAGATTCCGACAGCACTGAAGTTAAAAGAAGATACTGATAATATCATCCGATTTAAGGAGTTTTGCGACAACCTTATAACATCTGAGGATGAATATTCGCCAATCACTGCTTCAAGAACTTCTGGTGGAAGAAGTTTACTTCTAGACACCAACATTTTGCCCACATATTCACCTCATATTTAAGTTCGGAAACACCTGTACGCAGTGGCAGTGGCCAATAACTTGTTACAACACACTGTATAAGATTTTTACAGCTGTCCTAAATAGCAGGATTGATCGACAAATTAAGCATGTGTGGGGAGAGATGTATAAACAATCAGCGTTAATGAGCGTATCCTGTCAGTGGTCTGGATTGACTACCGCAAAGCTTTCGATTCAACCTCTCATAGACTTATCATGTCCTCCACTTTTTTGCATCAACTTCTGCCGCTATGTCTCGCTCTACGAAATAATTGCGGATACTTCTGTAGCGACACTAATCATCGCAAGTATAAGGTCACTCATATATTTTATATGGATGGCTTGAAAATATATTCTGCTGGTAAAATTAAACTTCAGAGTGCATTAAATATTTCCAAGGAGTACAGAAGAGAGATTGGTATAGGCTTTCGAATAAACAAATATTTCAAGATTCATCTGAAGAAAGCGAAGATTGTTGGTATTCCCATTTACCCTGAGCTTGTGGATATAAGTGTTATTAAACATCTCGACCCTGGAGAGACCTATATATACCTGGGCACGCATCTAAGTCGCATTGAAGACGCAACATCAGTGAAGGAGTCTGCGAAACAGATACAAGCATCTTCTTTGACATATTTGGTCTTCAAATCTGTCGGCGTTGAACAAGTTATTTGCGACTAACATGCTTGTCAACCCGGTTCTGCTCTACAAGTTTGGGGTGGTTCAATGGACGATATCGTCTTGATAGCGCCTTACGTAAGATCATGCATATGCATGAGAGCTTGCATATCAATTCAACGGTTCCGTGATTATACTATGCATCTCATGCTGTCAAGGTTGATGCTTTATTACCATCTTTGTCGCTCTTATGGTGTTGGCCGCAATCCGGCGCTGCCAAACGCTTCGAGAGAGAGAGAGAGAGAGAGAGATAAGGAGAGTCAATTGCCCAAGACGAGAAGTACCACAATTTCCGGAACTGCGATTTTTGGACAGTGATCTTCGTTGTACACTCGAGGCCTAACATAGTTCTCCAAAACTTCGGGAAACGAACTATATTCGTGATCGAATTTTCGGCTTTGACCGACTACGACATCACTGCAAGAGAGAGGGAAAAGAAGAATAGGTATAAAGTCCTTAAAGGAGAGCTGAAATTATTGTGCCCAAAATTTTCGGTTGAAGTAATTTTCCTTGTGATCGGTGCTGTTGGAGGTACGAAACTATTACTGGATTGTAACCATAAATACACCAGCATGGCGTTGTGATTATGCCGTGACCTGTTACCACCAACTTCACGCTCGTGAGACTTAGCCATAGGTGTCTACTGGGAGTCAGGGTCGTTTTTAGGTGGCCTATATGATGCGACTCTAGGAAATTTCTTCAACATTTGGAGCGACCGAACTAAACGAAACTTCGGAAATTTTTAGTAAATGTGAATAATAATTGTGAACCCCGAATACCAGGTCGAAATTTTATTAATTTATGAGATATTGCAAATCACTTTTAAAAAATAGTAATGACATCTTGAGAACGATTAATCGCCGGAAGATTTTTTTTATATAAATATTCAACAACATGTTAGGAATAAAATGAGTTTGGGGTATCATTGCGGTATTTTTTAAATTACAAAGTTATTTACATGATTAAATAAAAGTTTTAAATGGCCTGTTGAAATCGATTGGTTACACAAATTAAATATTCTAGAGCATGTCCTCTCTAATAGTATACGAAAATAAAATTTTATGGCACCTAATAAAATCGATCAATGTTTTTAAAAATATGGAGCGCAACATGTAAGTTTTAACATGACTGCGTGCACGAATGACCACTGCGGCGAATAGAGTTTCGTAACCTAGCATGCGCGAGCTGATTCAAAATACCTTTCGGCACCCAACAATTTTCAAAATATTGATCGAATTCAAGAATCGAAATACAATTTTATTTTTGGATTTGAAATTGGACCCGCTGTAAATCATTATAGTCTTGAAATTATTGAACCCGATAGGCAACTTGAAAGTTATATTTAATTATCAGTGTTTTGCAGTACCCTAAAAGCACGGAATATTGCAGGAACGCGCGTGGATCGTTCCAAAAAGGACTTACCGTTATTGTTATTTTGAACAATAAATATCACATGAACAAAATAAGAAGTTAAATTTTTTTTAGATATCGTCAGAACGTGGAGAAATATACCTTGCGCGTTTTGAAGTGTATTATATGTTTCCGAATCGTTGATGTATGGCAGATAACTTTTAAATACTTGGAAAAGTACTAAAGCTTCTTTTACCATTTAAAGAAATTCCTATTCCCAAAGTATTTCGGCACAATTGTCGGAAATGGTTATTAACTACTATAGTGGCCTACATTAGCGAGAAGGATTAAAGAATAAATAAGTAAATTGCAAAAGATCTTTATACACATATTAATATTAGCGTCAAGCCTCAAAGGCGCAGTGTTAAATGTGTAGATAATATCGTGTGCGGATTTAAACGTGTAGAGTTTTATGTGCACATTTTTTCGAACAGACATTAATGGGCCCACTTTAATTTGTAGGCCTTTTATCAGGAAAATTTATATCTGTCAGTGTATAACCAGTAGAGTTAAATGTGCAGAGTTAAACGTATATACTTTAGTGTTCGAGCTTTAAAATTTTCGAGGTTAGCTTGCGAGGTTTAATAATTTCAAAAATATTGTTAAATATATATAAAATATTTGAAATATTTTTCCAAGATTTCAGACATATTTAAAATATCCCTGGGTTATTTCTGGGGGGGGGGGCATTGCCCTCTGTGTCCCCTAGGACTACGCCGTCTTTGCTTCCAGCTCGGATCTATTCCAGCGCGGAAAAGATTTTATGAACAAAACTGAAGCCTGTCGAAAGTAAATGAAAAAAATATAATGCGACTATTTTGAAATGTTTAATTTATCTTTGAAGAAATTTTATTTTGTTGATATTTTTTTTGTGAATACTTCCTCATTTATTACATTATTCACCTTAATTATAACCTTCCACCTATTACATTGCGCGACTTGAAATATTAAAGTGCTACTTTATATTTCTTAATGTACTATACATAATATACTCCTAAATACTATGATTTAATACTGATACTAAACGAAAGTATAACGAAACGCCACATCATCCAAATGAAATCAACTGTTTATAGAGCAATTTCATTGCAAAGTATTTTCTAAAAAATATATGAAAAGGCTATGAAAATTAAACGTTTTACAAACATCAATAAAAATAAAGATATAAGCTCAAACAGTATAGGTTTCAAGAACATGGAAATACGTATACAGGCTGCACTTTCGGATGTAATAGAACATATTATGGAGTAGATTGATAAAAAACGAATAGTCACTACAGTTTTTTAAGATGTAAAAAACAGCATTTAATGCTGTATATCATGATAGAGTTACTAAAAAATTGCATCATTTGGGCATCAGTGAAAAGGCTTTAACCTTAATGAAATCCTACTTCGTAAAATAGAAAAAAATATGTATATGTGAACAATACAAAAAATATCTAAAATTGGAGGTTAAAACAGGAATGCCTCAGGGATCTGCCCTGGAGCCACTTTTGTATATTATTTACTCACAATGAAAGTATGTATGCGGACGATACAGTGCTTGTGTATTGTAAAAAATTCGAAAATTTTAAATATTAAGGACCTTTCAATTTATTGTAAATGGCTTAACTATAATAAGTTATTATTCAATGAAAAGAAAACGTCATATGTCACATTTACAATGATTAATACAAATAAATCATCGATAAATCTGCAACTATAAAATGTACTACTCAAAGAGGCTGAAGAGTACAGATATCTTGGTAATATTATTGATAATAAATTGGAATGAAATAACATGTGCAATCATTATTTAGAAAAAATAGGACTAGAATATGTCAGAATTTTATAAATGAAAAATATAAGATGATGATTAATCATGCTTTTATTTAATAAAAAATGAAGTAATTGAAAAGTGTATTTAAATTACCTTCGGATATTCCCACTATTGAGTTACATGAAAAAATCAAAGTTCCAGATATCTGCACGCTTCTAGATATTGAAAGAGCAAAACTAGAATTTAGATTTACAAATAATCTCACAAAAACACAGAAGAAGTTTGAAGTAGGCACAAATGTACATAATCACAGAACAAGGTATGCAAGAGAACTGAAGAAAAAATACTATAAAACAAATCTAAGGCAGAATACCCTAATTTATGAAAGTATTACTATGTGTAATAAATTACCAGAAGAAATTAGGTAATGTGGAACCATAGCATGATATAATAAATCTTATCTCTTTTATACCGGTTTTTTTTTACCGTTTTTTGGGTTATAAATATTCTCTATAAGAAAATATGCGAACAATTAAAAAATTATACTGTTAGGACAATGCTTTTCAGACTAAATCCAGATGTATATACAAACGTCTAACAATCAGTTTTCCACTTTGCTTCCTAACTCCAGTTATAATTAATAAATTTTAAAATAGTATATTACATCATCAAAGGCCATGATTTTTCAGGTCGTCGTTGCGAACATCGAGCTTTACGTGAGGACCTGTCTAATATTGCGACTGATGTACCATATTTTATTCGAAATCAGTGTTATGAAACTATAGGGCCGTCTTAAAAGTGAGGCTTGATGTTTATAATATTTTTGGTAGTAAAAACAGATGGCTGACGTGCCAACCATTTGCTTCGTTGTGATTGGTAATCTCTATAGCGCGAGATTTGAAAATTTTTCGATCCGAGCTAGAGTGCCATCCGGTGTCATTTTTCCCAACAGTAAAATTAGATTACTCTTAATATTACAGTGTAGCGGCGTTCGGAAAAAATTATATTGTATCAGTCTTTGTAATTCTCACTTTTTAAGGGGCAGCTTCGTTCAGAATCATGAGAGAATGACCGCCGCCGGGATTAGCGTGATCCGATGTGCACTACGTATATGTTGCGCGATGTCTACGTCTCACGACCTTGAGATTGGTGGTCACAGGGCATGGCAAAATCACAAAGACAGGCCGGCGAAACCTTCGTGTGTCTTGACGACACGAAGCTATCCACGGATGATAGTTTTCTGCATCCATCTCGCAATTGCCTTAGCATATTTTTGGCACGCTGGTATAGATTTAAGGTTACAAGCCAGTGATTGCTCCACATCTGCGAGAGCACCGATCACAAGGACAATTACTTTTAACTGAATAGAGAGTACCGATTACAAGGACAATTACTTTAACTGAATATTTTTGGTACAGTCGTTGCAGCTCGCTTTTGAGGTCTTGATACCTCTCCACCTTATCCTTATCCTTAGCAGCGATGTTATAGGCTGGAGTTCGTTTCTCGAAGTCTTGGAGAACGATGTCACGCCTCGAGGGTACAACAGAGACGGTTGTCCGGAAATTGTTGTTCCAGAAAATTTGACTTTTTCTCCCTCGGATCATTCGGCAGAGCAGGGTGGCGGATAACACCGTAAAAATGACAAAAATGGTAATAAAGCACTCTTAGGGCCGCATTATGTCTGTCGAGATACGTAGTTCCCGTGTGGGTGGAACACCCAGATAGTATGTTTACTAGGAACTATATTGCTAGGAACTTCTTGACATACAGTTCGGTCGTCGTATACTAAGGTGGAAATTACACCGTCCTGACACGCGATGTTGAAACCCTCCGTGCCTGAATTAAGCCCTGATGATCTGAGAAAGGCAAAAGTGTGTTCCTTCGATAAGGACTGTTCGTCTACATTTCTGTAAAAGTTTCTGTGCATTTTCTTGTCAATTAGCTTGTGGCAGAATTTTGAATCTCTGATTTCTTTACTGCGTCTTTCATAAAAGAAGCATCTAAAAGGATTAATGCACTTTCCTCGGTTCTGATATTAAAATTCAGGTCAATTGTCCCGGCCGCTGGCTCTGCAGCTTTGTAAAGAAACGCTATTTTGCCAATCATCTCGTGGTTTCTGACCATTTTTAGGAGAGGATCTCTAACATTTGCAACGATGTAAGCTGTGGTTAGAACAAGTCGCAGATACTTTGATCAACGCCGACAGATTTGAAGAACAAATCTTTCGAACAAGATGCTTGTATCTGCTTTGGAGGGACTCCTTCACTGATGTTGCGTCCTGAATGCGGCTTTGAGGCACGCTCAGGTACGCTTAGGAGGAATCTCTATGTTAATGTTCCTCCTTGTCCTGAAATCATTATCATCTCTCAGAAGGTGTCTACTTTCCGTGGTTGGTCTCTATGTCGCTTCCTCATCTTCATCTTTAGCTTGTTCATGTAGTGGTTGAGGAAGCACTCCGCGCACATATCCGGTTTGCAAGAGGTAGGCACGCTGATTTCGCAATGACTGACGAAGCCGTAGGTAGTTCTGCGACTTAGTTATGATTTTTTAGATATTTTGCGCTTCAAAATTCCAAACCCGAAGATTCCCATTCAATTATTATCTTATTCCCACTTCAATCCCGTGGAACGAAGGAACGAAGGAATTTGAAATGAAACCACGTTTTACGGGAAAAAGCTAGTGACGGCATAAAAACCCCAGATTTATTGATAAATTTACAAAAGGAAATTAACAAGAAGATCGTTTAAGCGAGGACAATTGATTATGATTTCACGCTCGTAGTGAACCGGCGATGGCGTGTCACCCGCGCGCGGTCGAACCCGGAATCGCGCTCGTAGTTAATTGGATGATTCAGATTTTCGGTGCGTCCTGTTTCCTTCAATAAGAATCAGTGTAGTTGAATGATAGTTGACAAGTCGGCGATTTTCATTAGTTGCCAGGTTGGCATATTTCGTTGATTTAAATCCGATTTTTGGCGCGTGGGCCTTTTTGCTGTAGAGCCGGTTTGTGGGGGGGAGCGATTCTTTTGTGAACGATTAACGATGAAACAACGAGTAGACAGTAATACTGTCGGACGAGAGCTACCTAAGGGACCATACTTATATTACGTAACAGCTAAATAGGCTGGAGGGGCTCGCGACGTTTTGTTACGATTTGTTACGGAAGGGGTGACGGGGTCCTGCACTCATGTTCGTAATTTTTGCAAATTAGAAAGTCAACTGATATCTTTTTGGATGAAAATTCAAATCCTTTTTTCAAAACTTGTCATACTTTATGGTTAAAAATTCTACTATTTAATAGAAAATTAACTTATTGTTTGCAATTCTCATTTTGGCGTGCAAAAGTGAAATGGAATCTTCTTTGGATACAAATTTAACTATGTTTTAAAGGTTTTCTTTACACAATTCATTAGTTTTAGAAAAAATTTCATCTTTCTTGAATAAAATGCAATTGTTCGTTTGAGAATTTAACTTTTTTTTTAAGTTTGTCTTGTTGATCTTAAAATTCACTTGCTTTAGCAGAAATTATATCTTTCTTGGATAAAAATGCAACTGTTTGGTTAAAAATTCAACAGTTTTGTTGAAAAGTCATACTTTTTGGTGGAAAATTCTGCTGCTTTGTTCAAAATTCTAACTACTTCAAAGAAAATTTACTATTCTGGGGTTAAAACGAGAACTACATACCTTTCTGGATGAAAATTCATCTATTTTTTTTCTTGAATTTTTTTTGAATGAAAATTCAACTATTTAAGCATTTTTATTTTCAATAAAATGCGTCTGTTTTAAGGAACATTTTATCTGTGTTGGAAAAAATGCAACTGTTTGGTAGAGAATTCAACAATTTTGTTAAAAAGTCGTATTTTTGGATTAAAGATGCAATTTGTTACGCAGAAACTTATTTTTGTTTAAAAATTTTATACTTACATATTGAAAAGACAATTGAAATCTTTTTAAACAGAAAACTTAAGTAGTTTTGTAAAAAATTTATCTTTTTGATTTAAAAAATCATCTGTTTCCGCAGAAATTGAATCTTCTTTACTCAGATGTTCAACTATTTTGTTTGAAAGGTTTGGTTGAAACAGTTTGTTCAAACATGAGCCAGTTTTAGTCATTATCTATCCAATGAAGGCAAGAGATCACCAGGATGTCGTCGATTGTAGCCAATGAAGGCAACTTTTGGTAACTGAATATCTCTTTCTGGCAATCGATTTCCTGCGTCATTTATTGTCTGAATCAGTCTTTGTGATGGAAAGCGAATTCTTTCTTGATGCCGAGCATACCCCAAGAACCATAATACACTGCTTATATGTGTACAAGTTCCAAGCCTTCGAGCACTTGACTGGCATGTACAATAATATCCTCCTATAGGAGTAAGTTCTTCATCGTCAGCCATGCCATCGTCCATGTCATCATCAACGTTCGGACTATAAGCAATCTAGAGTTGATGCTTAGACGCGTTTCGAAATCGAGAAGAAACTCTGATTCTTATAAATCATGACTGTGGTACTCGATTATCCCCTTGTAGCATCTCAATATGGAATTCTTCGTCATTGTATCTTTGCAGTTTGCCTTGCACGTAAGAAGGTGCAAGTTTAACTTGATAAACCCCAACTGTGAGTTATCTTAAGAATTCAAGTGTCAGGACTGGGAAATCTGATAATTGGCCCGCATCTAATTGAACTTATCGTTGGTGTACCTTGCCTTAAGGTTTTCTGCCTCAACCTAGGCGCTTGCACGACATTCGTTTCCTTAGATTTGTCCAGTAATTCGTTGGCCATTTCGGCATTAGGTCCTTCTACGAAAGTTAATGGATGGTATCTGTTAATTATAGCTTCAGCTATCCGACAAAAATCGCCTAGGTTTGGAACGTGTTCGACCTGCACTACTTGCTGAAAGAATTTGAAAATTGATTTGATGTGTCCGTTTCTAGCTTCGACGATCCATCTAGACTTTGTCACTAGACGTGATTTTTTAGCATCTTCTGTTGCAAGCTGATGCTGATGTGGAAGAAGAGCTGGTATTTTCCAGATAATATCCAAACGCGCCAAAAGATTAGTGGCATCTCGGTATCCCCTATCAACAGTGATAATATCGTCTTCTTGGAACCACCTTCTCATTCTGTCAGCGTCTGTTGCGAATTGATGTTGTAATATAGCAGCATCATTATGACAAATCAAAGCATCAAACAAACAACCAAGCATCAAATTACGTTTTCTGGGATGTAAATATTGCATAAAATAAAAACATTTACTTGGCATTCGACTGATAATCTTTGTGTATTATCAGCCGGATTGCAGAGAAGGGAAGTGTTACTTGTAGTCTGCGTTAAGATATTCAGTATTAAACACGTGGGAACCTCCTCCATAGCAGCGATTTTGTTACAAATCGATTGATTGCAATTAGAGCATATCTTTGTCAGATGTGTAACTTCTAATGGCGGTCTTCGTAATCCATCTCGTCTGTGAATAGCGATTTCTGTTTTGCCAGCATTCCCATCTCCGTAGATTCGAGTGATGAGACGAGAAGCAAATCGTCCGTCAAAAACGTAACACCATAAGAGATTTCTAAATGCCATTGTGATTAAAGATTTTCAATTATAGAATGCAAGTACTTAATTAGGAATTGCTTTGGTATACACACTCTATTAGCACTATACAAAAAAGATTAGACTGACTATACAATGTAGCGGGTCTAACGTTTACTCATCCATGAAGTAACATGGTTAAAAGAGAAAATAAAATAAAATGTGTACGCAGAAAGCAATCGCCTATTAAAAGACACAAAATAACAGCCAAAACAAGTGTACCACACTGGCCCGCTGTAACGGGAATATTTACACAGAAACAAATCGCCGGTCCTTTGTGAACACAAAATGATTTGCACAAGAATGATAGCAGAGCTCTCAAGTTATTGTTCTTATTATTATAAAAGTACTAATGGGGCGCATCACACCTGCGCGCTGCGCGCGCTAACACCTGTTTTATATTATTTGGTTCTTTGTTTTCTTTATCTAGGGGGAGGGGGTCAAGAAGGGCGTAAGTTACGTGGGAGTCAAGAAGGACGTGTCTTGAAAACATCCTTCTCATGATTTTCTTTCATTGGCTGGCTATTGACTAAGTCATTCTCGTTTCTTGCCTTTATCGGTTCTATATTGATTTCCTCTTCATATCTTGTCTTTGTTGGCTGAATATTAGCAACAAGTGACAAGTTCACATTGAATGACCTTGAAAAATGACCTGTGTCTTAAGGCCATGACTTTCTTTGCATTTCCCCGTTAGAGCCCAATAACTTTCATAGCGAACATTTTTTTTTTGCAGATCTGCAGTTTTTAAGATATTTGGTAATGTTTCTTAGAAGGGTTGGATGTTTAACCCACTATAACTCGAAAACTGTCCATTTTCGGATTTTGTGCCCCATAAAACTTTTGATCGAGACATTGATAACTACAATTTTACGAAGTTTAATCAAAATCGACCGAAAGCCATTTCATGTACATTTGCTGCGGGGTCCTTTATATCTTTAATTGAACTTTTAACTGTTTAATAAAAAAAGCCTATTTTTAGGATTTATTTTTTGAGTTGAAGATTCTCCTTTTCAGGTAAATAAATAAATTTCTGGGTCTGAAATTGAATTTTTGTTGATTGAAAATGCATCAGTTTCGTTGGAAACTAATTTTTTCCTGAATGTCATATTTTTGGTTTGAAAACTTAATTTTTGTGGAGATATAGGCCAGTGAACGAAGGATTTTAAATGGAAAAAAATTATAACAAGCTATATAGAAGTTAAAACTCTTCCTTGGGGGGTCTTAAGAC
>JAAAKG020139132.1:0-12446 GCA_010014905.2 Druon quercuslanigerum
CCCGTAACAAAGGGAGGTGTGAAAGCAGAGAAGATGACGGACAGGTGTAGGGGAGGGGCAAGGTGGGCGACAAGAGATTGAGGTTAGATAAGTGGCATTGTAGAGGACTGCGAAAATTGTGAGAAGGTACGTCCGAGCAACGCGCATTATAAGTTGCTAAAAGAAAAGGATCCGCTCTTATGAGTTGGATCGCGGAAAGCGATTTCAGTTTAGAATTCTAGGTTCCGTCTTACAAACTTTACAGGGGTGTCGGGAAATTTCTCCGGCGAGTTGCCAACGGGAATAAACACTAAATCTTCGCCGAGGAGTACAGTAGGAGCGGGCAACTCTTTCATTGGCGTAACAATTAGTTCGGGGATGGCGACCGGATGAAAGGGTTTCTCTGTCAACTTCAGAGGTGAGAGAGCTAAAGGGTCAAAGATTTTAACATCGATTCCAGCAACGCTCGCGACATCTGGTAATGGTGAAAGCTTAGGACTGGAATGAGAAATATGAGCAAGTGGCTCGTGAGATTGAACCGAATTTTTCTTCGGGAGAGCTATTGTGCCAGCTTTCTTCAAGCAACGCTGAAGACGCTGTCGGGATCCTTTTCCCAGTTTTTTTTCTTAGGAGATTCGCTTCGCGGCGCCGGCGGAAACGAAAAAGGAGTCAGAGTTAGCGGTCCGCATCTAAAGATGAGACAAAAAAATCATTCAATAGATAGTTAAAGGTGTCGAACCCGAACTTCAAATAAGACCCGATCTTATTAAAAAAAAGTAGACGCGATCGAAATGAATCGAGCAGACGGATATAAATTCAGAAGGATACCGAAATAAATGAAATAACAAGGTAATTCAAATAATAATAGAGGTGGAAAAGTGGGACAGAATCAACTTTTAGAGAGAAAAAATCTGGAACCTGACGCGTTCCTGGCTTCAGTACCCGGTTTAGTCAGTTCACGGTAATAATGAACACAAGAATTACAAACAAACGAACAGTGGCTTAAAATGAAACAATACAGTCAGATATGTGAGATAAAATTGAGACAGATAAACCACGGCCTGAATATCCGGTTCCCGAAGGTCCCGTTTAATCAGTTCAAGGTATTAAATAAGCACACACAAAACGTAAACAAAAGAAACAGTAATGATACCGTAATAAAATAGGATTTAAAAAAAAATAAAAATAAAAAAAATAAGTGATTTACCCTGGTGAGAGTGAAGACAAAGCAGGGAGAGGGAAAAGAAACGCCCTGATTCTTGACGAAAGAAAAACCGAGTTTTCCTGGTAAAAGGTATATCCCTAGAAATGTGTAGCTACTGAAGCTCGCCTCTGCTTCAGTGCTGGAGTTCTAGAAAGGGGTCCAGGTTCTTTGAGATGGAAAAACGGAACTTTGAGTCACATAGTTTTATTTTCAACACAATATTACAAGTCCCGTACAGAAAGAGCGGCTAGTCTGCAGCGGGTGGTGTTGGAAGATGAACTAACTGGCTTCGTCAGCAGCACAGGCCGTGGGCGTTCAAGGCGCTTTCTGCTTGGAGAGAGGGACGGGCCCGGCTTCGGATTGGCCGCGTTCGAGAGAAGAGAGGAGAAAATCACGAGGTGAGAAGGCACCCACTGCCTCCGTCTCTCCACGCATCTAGTGCCCGAATTTAAACTTATAATTCTAAAACCTTAAAAATTTATAATAAAAATCCAAAACATTGCAAAGGTATTTCAAAATTACAAATTAAATTGAATTTATAAAAGACTAACAAAATATGTTTACATATTTAACGTGATTATATATCAATATAGGCAATTTACATATAAAAAATGTTGAAAATGTGAAAACGCAAAGTAAAAATATTAGCTATGTATATTTCTGTATTTTCTCAAATATAAATAAATATATAAGTATATATTCATTTATTATTTGTATATTACATTTGTATATAAAATAAGTCAAAACACCGCATATAATACTAATTAAAAATCTAAGCTAGGAGAAAAAGTAATCCACGACAACTGAATAATTTCAAAGTTATGTTGAGACTTTGCTAAAAATTAATATACAAAGATTCAGCAAGTTTCGGCTTTCAAAATCACCTGACTAGCCCCAAATTAAAAGAAGTTTGAAATTCCGAAAATATCCTTCAAAACTGATCAGAATTTGAATGATAAAGAATGAAATAAGAAAATTCAATAGACTCATGAAAGCCGAAAAAGGAAAAATTTCTGAGCAGACAGAAAAGAGAGAGCGAGAGAGAAATAGAAAGAACACAGTTTAACCAGTCTCATGAGTCACAGTTCGAGAAGGCAGGTAGATGTTTGCGAGCCGAAAATCGCCGTTCTGGCAGATGTTTGCCAGATTTGAAGGGAAAGTTGCTACAGGAAAAAGGCAATAAAAACGGTAGTAAGCAAACTCATCCTGAAGCACCGAAGAATGTTAAATTCGACCCGTAGACCCTTGCTTGAAAAGTTTCTATGAAAATTTTCAAGCGGCGCCCAATGGATCAAATTCAAGATTCGCACAGCGGTTATTATTTTTAAGCCGTGGCTTATAACAAATCCATTGGGATCACATAAAGGTATACAAAAGTTAGAAGCTGTATATTTTTTGCTGCCCTTTCTTCCTCCTCAATACAGATATAGGCTTAAGAATATATTTCTTACATTATCATTTCATTCGTCAGATATAACCACGTTTGCTTCAGGGAATGACAGAATTTTTGAGAGATTAATGAATGAATTAAATGATCTACAATAAGAGGGTATCGCTGTAACTTTTAGTGGAAAGACAGAAAGAATTTATGTACCTTTAGTCCGATTCTTAGCTGACAATCTAGGTTTTAATAGTGCTTAAGGTTTTTCTGAAGGGTTTCGAGCAAACTTTTCTTGTCGGTTCTACAAAATGCATAGGAATGACGCTGGATCAAGTCTGACAGAAAATGAGTCTTTGCGCAGAAATATTGAAGAATATGAATCTGACGTAACTAAAGGTCAGGAATTAAAGAAAATTTTGTTTGGAATGGCGTAAAATTATTTCATGTTTTAGCTAACCTTGCAGTGGACATTTCCAAGACTTTTTCGAGGGTGTAGGCAACACTGATATAAGTCTTATATTGTACCATTATATCGTGACCGAAAAAAAATTTATTCTAAGAACTCTAAACGCGAGAATAGGGTCTTTTAATTACAGTTTGAACGGATTGGAAAACAATTACCTAGCTGTTCGAGAAAAAATTCAAAATTTTTGAGTCCATTTTTTTTAATTTAAATTTTTATGTGTAGCTATTCGTAGCCATCGAGCATTAAAAATGTAACCTCGACACTTTTATCTATAAATAGAATTATTAGAAATATAGAATTTTCAAAATCCAAACAAACAAATAAAAATGAATATTTTGGACCAAACAACGCACTGCATGAAAAAAGTTGAAAGAGAAAAAACGTTGCTTTTTGAAAGTCTGACATGAGTTTCATGACAAATTTTCAATTTTTTTTAAAAAAGTGGAAAATTAAAATTTTGCATTGAACAAGAAATAAGCAAAATCAAAATTTGTATTTTGCGGTAAACTTTGCAAGATAGGAAAAAAGACGAATAAACAAAAATTGTGTCTTCAAAAAATATCTACAAATTAGCTATGAATCACTTTTTTATAGTAATAGTAGTCTTTGTCTTATTCGTTAAAAAACAAATTTAAAATTTAATTTAAAAAAAGGAATTTTAGATGAACAACACAAACTACAGAAGAAAAAGATATAAAGTTTTTCACCTAAAAAAGAGCTAAAAATTTGTCACTTATAATGTTTTAATAGGACATGCAGTTTGTGTTTTAATCGCAAAAAGTAACGTTAAGAATGAAAAAAATTCCATTGCTTGAAAAACGACACAAGGTAAGGCAAAAAATGAATATGCAAGTTTTTAACTTAAAAAAGATCTACGAATCTCTTAATAAATAATAATAATAATAATCTCTTAATAAAAATTTATTTATTATTTTTCCCTAAACTAATTCTTCAAGTTTAAAGTCAATACTTTAGCAGATGATTTTATAGCATTAAGGGATACAAATTTGTAGCATTTAGCTGCAATGTTTGTCAATGAAGATTGAAAACTTTTCGAAATGTGAAAAATATTGGATCAAGTCACTTATTAATGCACAAAGACATTAGTTTTAGTCTTGTTTATTCAGTAGTTGACATATATTTTCCTAATAGTAGTTTGAATTACCCGCCCAAAATCTCAGAGTTTCAAGAGTTTTATCGTCTGCTGCTCTCTTGATGCTGCTTTCTGATTAATTTTGCCTATTTGACATGTTTTACGTACAGAAAATTACAAAATTATTAAGCAGAAGGTCTTATTTATTATGTTAATAAAATATTTGACTCGAAAACCTTTTTTTCTTTGAAAAATAAAAAAATTACCACTATCTTTCACTACTATTTATTCAACTATTTATGTTGAAGATTTTTTGATAAAATCCATGATGAAGGTGCTTTTAATGTTTTAAGGAAACAGCATCTCATGTTTTTCTTATCACTAAAAATTATTTATTATGGGCAAGGTTTTCAGAAAAAAAAAAATTTTTTATATTGCAATGAATTGAATTGAACGACTCTCAAACGCCAATCAAATTAAATTACTTGCAGCTACATTTAATGAATCTAAGTGTCCCACCCGGAAAAGTCTTGGCGGCTAAAAGGCTGTGCGCCTAAATGATCCGTCGGTTGAATGGCCTGGGCCTAAGCGTCACGTACCTGAAAGTTCTGGCGACCCAAACGGCTGCGCGCCCCAAGGTGGTCGCACAAGAAAATCCGTTGCATTTTGCTGGAGACGTCACATAGACGTGCCGTCCGTGCACGAACCCATAAAGCGAACCAATCACGTACAACCTGACGTGCTACTACAGGTCCGTGGTGGTACTTGCTCAAAGGCGTTGCGAGCTGTGGTCCATAGCGACGAAATTCTGTGTGTAGGAGCTTAGGCTGAAGCAGCACGACATGGTTGTACGCGATTGGTTAGCTCTTTGGGTTCGCGCACGGTCGGCACGTCTGTGAGATGTCTCCAACGTACTGCAACTGAGTTTCTTGTGCGAACACCTTTAAAGACATAACAGTTACATTTCCTGGATCATAAGCGTCCTGCGCCTAAAAGTTCTGGCGGCTAAACGGCTACGCCGCGCCTGAATGACTTGGCGGCTAAATGTCGCGGAGCATAAACCCCCCGTACCTAAAACTCCTGCTTCTAAACTTCCCGCTTCCATATAGCGGCTTTAAAACGGCCGCGCCTTAACGGCGGCGCCTGAACGTCCTTACTCCTTGAAAGAGCATCATTTTTAAATTATTTATAATTTCAACAAACTAATACATTTTTTTGAAGAAACATCTTCAAAAGTCATCTTTGTCACATTGCAAAATGACTTTCTTCTCGTTTATATAATAGTAAATATATTGATTAATTATTATATTATATTAAATAATTCATTACTAAATTACAATTAATAAAATAAATATAAATAAATAGACATAAATATTCGAAAATAAATAATTTAGAAAAAATTAATTATAATATAATATTATTCTGTAAATTAATTTTATTTTATCTGAAATTTCTCGATTTTTTTGAAAAATTCACTAAAGTAACCCAGATTTACCATATCATACAGGGTTTACTTCAATCTCTAACTTTATGAAAATTTTCCCAAATTTATCAAAGAATTGTTAAATTTTACTGCAGTTACTTTCGAAGAATATTTCCTTGTTTTTTTTAAATTTTATGCATTTTTGGGAAAAATTTCCCAATTTCTCACTTTAGTATGTAATAAACAAGACAAACTTCATTACAAAGATAATTTTATGCTGTTCATATGATATGCTCAACGACTATGACTAAAAAACATTTCGAAAGATAAGAAGCGGTAAATGTGTAAAAAGAGGATCGAAGTCACTAACTTTGTGTTTATACATTTTTAATAATCACATCTATGTGGAAAATAAGGGAAACAACTTGAAGAATACCGGATGTCTTCTTGGAGGCTTTTTTAATTTATAAACCACAAGAAAATTTTAAAAAGTAATTAATTTTCTTTTTTATAATGACGAGGATAAATATTTCGTGCCCATATAGGAGGGGCAGTGTCAGGTAACAGGTAGCCTATAGTTCCCCAAAGAAAATATGTAGTTTTTGGTTCTTCAGTGTATCTCCTTGTTAACAAAACGCGCCCTGGGTTATCAATTTCCACAGTCTGAAGAAGTTCTGATACAAATCGTTCTGGTCCAACTTGTATAAAATAGCGGCTCTCCTGCAAATTGCTCTTCATTGGAGTGTTGATAAGTTGGTGTTTCGCAAGTAAAAGATTACCATTCGGCAACATTACATAAAAGCGGTCTCCTATATGATTGACCATTGATATACATAGAAACGTAGCATCCTGGAACAATGCCAAAAGGTGCTGGTGTTGGTTTTGATGCGGATGTTGATGCTGACTCCATACCTAACACTGCAAGACAAAAAAAAGATTTATGAAGCTTTCCCCAGCTGAAAATTCCTGTACAGGAAACTCGAACCTGTACAGGTAATCCTGACGGTTCCTGTGCAGGAATTTGGCTAAGGAAACTGTACATGATCCTGCATGCACCTTAATGAACCTGCATGTAAGCAAACCTTTAAATGATCCTCTACAGGCTTCCTCACGTAGCAGGATCATTCAAAGTTTCCTTGGTCTATCCAAGTTCCTTTTTAGATTCATGTACGGTTTACTTTGCCAAGTTTGTGTGTAGGTTCGTGTACAGGAAAATATATAGAATCCGCCGAGTTTCTAGTGCAGGAACCTTCGAATTTCCTGTGCAGGATCCTCTGAGGATCCTGTACAGGAATTTTTAGCTAGGATCATTCCCTGAAAAAATAACTGTTAATAACTAGGTATGCTAGGAGAGTTCCGTTCGTAGATTCTTCAAGTGCTGCTAATTTTTTTTTCAAGAATCTACATTTTGTTCAAAATTTCTGTCATATTATTTAAAATGTTCAATTATTTTTGAAAACGAGGAATTTTCAAAAAAATAGTCGAATCTTCAACCAAAAAATATTATTTTTCGAACGGTTCCATTTCTGACCAAAAAAGATTAAGTTTCTTGCAAACAAGAAAAATTTTCAGAGAAATGCATAAATTTTCAACGTAAATCATAAATTTAAATAAATATGAACATCACTAAAGAAGGGAGTAAGAGCTGATATTTTTAATAAAAAATAATTCAATTATAAATCTAGTAAGAAACACATGAAAACAGCTTTATATTCGTATCCGAAATATGTAAGTGTGCTTTTTGTCTTTTAAACAATTTTTCAAACAGAATTTTTCCTAAATAAAAGTTAAAGTCTTTTTCATTTCTCTTTTTAGTTTAAAAATTTATTTACTTTCGTGGAAATTGAATTTTTTATATAGGCGTAACTGTTTATTTAAAAAGTCATTCTTTTTGTTTGGAAACTTAAATGTTTTGTGGAAAATTCATATTTTTGGTGTTGAGTTTTGAGCCTAAAAAGATTTTAGTTTAACCTTATAAGTATTTTTTTGAAAAATTGTCTATCTAATCGATAAATTCATTCATTTTAGTAAAAATTGCATATGTCTTCGATTAAAATGCACCTATTTGTTTGAGAATTCCACATATTTGTTTTAAAAAGTCATCCTTTTTTATTAAAAACTCAACTTCTTTGTTCAAAATTCAACTATTCGTAGAAAATTTACTGTTTTTTAAAACTTCATATTTTGTTGTTAAAAAAGTAAGTAGAAATCTTTCTTGGATTAAAATTAAACTATTTCTGTTGTACAATTTGTGTTTTTGATTTTAAAATCCATCCGTTTTGGTAAAAATTGCATCTATCTTAGCTGAAAATAAGAACCATTTGGTTAAAAATGCAAGAAGTTGGTTAAAAAGTTATCTTTTTTCTTTAAAAATTCCAGTGCTATGTTGAAAATTCGTCTTTTTGGTGCCTTAAAGTTAAAATAAAATATTTTGCGATGACAATTCAACTAATTTTGTTTTTCAATTTTTTTAAAGAATGCGCATTTTGTAAACGAGTTAACAACGCTACGTCTGTTTTAATATGTATGCATGCTATTAATTGTAATAATATACATTTATGGAAATGTTATACAATTTAAGGGACAAACTCGTGTGCGAAGCTCGAGATACAATATGATAATCTGTTCGTTAAAGCCAAAGGAGCTTTAAAAAAAGAGAATTCACTATCACTAATTTACTGTTGTCGATGGTTTGACCTTTACTTAAAAATATAATTTTGGACTAAAACACAGCAGAAGCATATTCGTTGCTTATATTTTTTCACGCTATGCCACATTAAAAAAAGTTTTATTAAAATTGGATAATTAGTTCCGGAATAAACGTGAATAATTTCAGCGCGGCGAATTCAAAGCGAGTTTTTCAGTTTCCAGAGCGCGCGATGGCGCCGTGTTCGAGTTCGTACCTCGGACTTCCGACGATTTAAAAGTAAACTCAAGTAATATTCGCATTTTCAAGTATTGGACAATAAAGCTTGCCTCTGTGACTGTAAATTAAAAAAAGTTCGGTTTCTCCATGTTTATAACTTAAGGCGTTGTAATTTTTTGAAAAAAAGCTAACTGGGCTCCTAATAGAGCTAGCGAGTCCATTTTTTTTAAATTGTAGAGAAAACAGGCAGCAATACAAAGTTATGTGTTACAAATCTCTATGAAAATATTCGGGGACGTTATTGAGTTTTAGACGCACGCATAAAATTGTTCAATAAACAAATGCATTTTTCAATAAACAATGCATATAAATGGCGACTTTTAATCGAGTAATTGGATAGTTCAAGCCTAAAAATATTGAATGATATGTTGCACAAACGTGTACGACGTTTTTTCATGTCTTTATAACATTTGTTATCTAACCAATTTTTTTTTGTTACAGCGGACAGTTCGCAATAATTTAAGATGTTTTATTTCCTTAGCACGATACAAAGAAAATTATTGAAAAAGTAGCGTTTTTTAATGGTTTTTTGTTCATAACTAATTAGTGAATTCGCCCATTTTAACACGCGACGTCTCATTCGACGAGGATTTTTAAGAGTTAAAAATGGGTGAAATACCGGTTCTTCCTAATAATATCCAGTCGAGCCAGAGTGAAAAAACAATTTTTCAGATATATTTGCATTATTTAAACAATGTTTAATTATTATACATCGACGCCTCCATTCCATATGGCTCCACGTGGCGTCTAGGCGGTCTACCGTGCCAAGTGGCGTTTGGTCGGTCAAATTCGACTTGGAGATGTACCCCGCCTAAACGCTACGTGACGCAACATATTCGAACTTAATTAACTCAATTAAAAGAAGGAAAAATAGGTCCTTATTGAAAATCAAAGAAATTTTAACTTCAGATTAATTTAAATTTAAATTGTAAAAACGAAGTCTTATATTTGAAATAAACTTTTCTGAGTGAAGCTTTAGAGAGTACTGTTCATAAGTAGAAGAATTTTTTTTATTTGCATTTAATTTAAATTAAAAACATTGTACTTACCAATATCTTTCGAGAAGTCCATCACGAAAAAATACAGAAGGCTAACCGGTGCCCTCATTTTCTTGAAATATAAAAAAGTCACTTGTGAAGAATTTGAATAACAGTGTAACTCATGAACATTCTTGAAAATGTAGAAACATATATACTTATCGCTGTCTTAATTTTCCCTGGAAATGATAAAGAATCAGGAATACACTTATTAGATTGTACCTTACTTTATTTATATTAAACGATCTGTTTAATGTTTGCTCTCATAGTAATAAATCATACTTAAATTGCAAAAGTAACAATTTTTTATTTTTCTAAACCATCAACTAAATCAGTCGAGTGGTCCATACTTAAGTTGTCATAACCATTTTGCACATAATAATGTAATATGAAGTTAATCTTACCACTATAGATAGGCAATAGGGTGGTCCACATTCTCTTTTCATGCATATCTCTCTGAAATTTTTTTTATTTACAAAAAAAGTATGCATTTGGTTTTGTTTTGAAACAAATGTATATCTAGGAGTGGCGCAATCCCCATGAAGTTTAACACGTATTCAGCATAGAAATTTTTTTGTAATTATTCAGAATCGTCCATATTACATAAATCAAGTTTAAATTTCAGATATCTATTTAGAATTAGCCATAGAAAAAATAAAAAATAATACTTTTTAAATATAGGTCTCTCAAGTATATTTTATGGGATGAAAAGAACACCCACAAGTGAAAAAATGGATTTTGGGACTTTTTGGCGCTAACTGTGATTTTATTATGGTTCTTTCACTGCGCATTTTTTAATACATTAAATAATACCATATTCTTAGAATAAGCTTTTTACATAAAGCGATAAAGCAATTTATTATTGCTTTAGAAATTTTCGCTTTTGATAGAGTTATAAAGTCGCTTAATTATTTGTAACAAAAATAATTCTTATTCCATTTAATTTCCAAACCATAAATTTTGAACCATTTATTATTATTTTTCTAAAGAATGTTATCTTTAAATAATGCTTGAAAGTCTCTAACAAAATTGTTAACAAAATTAATTGTTCAAACTTTTTATTATTACTTTAAAATATTATCATAATTAAATAATGATAGAAAGTTCGTTTTGTTTAAATTTACAACTTTTTGTTCAATTTTTAACTAGAGCAAGTTAATACTTAATTATTGTAAGCCTAAATAATTTTTAAACTAATTTATTATTAGTTTTAATAATCCTTTCTAAGAACAAAGCTAGACGATTGCAGTTTATTCCAAAATTTTGCAGTTAAATAATTAATTAAAATGAAAAAAACTTCATTTTTTATACAATTGATTATTATTTACATGTAATTACTATTGAGTAATGTTAGAAAGTCGCGGTTAAAAAAAAAAAAAGTTAATACCTTATTATTTTCAGCAAACATAATTGTTTAAGCTATTTATTATTATTATTATTATTATTATTATTATTATTATTATTAATCATTTTCTCTTGGAATAATGCTAAAAAAATTTAGTTTTTAAAAAAATGTTCTACTTTTTCTGCAATCGTTAATTACAGTAAGGTAAATAATAAGTGTGAACAAAATTATTGTTTTAACAATTTGTTACCATTTTAAGTAATATTATTATTCAATAATGTTACAAAGTTGCGGTTTTGGCTGTAATATCCAACTTTTTGCGATCTTTTCATTTACTTAGTAAAGTATTAATATTGCAAGTTAATAAACATAATTGTTTATAATTATCTTACATTAGAAAATTGTTGGTTAGTAATTGATAATAGGCAATAATTCGGTAATTGCGTTACGTTATTTTAAAGCTTTTACTTAGAAAGTTTGTTAATAATGCAAATTAGAAACAAATAATAAATATTAATATTAATTTAAACAAAAAGGTTCTCCGTAACTACTTTAAGGAAAATTTACATTGAACATGAACCATATATAAAATTTAATTAATATTTCAGATATCTGTTTTATTTGGAAAATATATATTTGCAAGAAAGAAATAGATTTTTTGAAAAATGATTCCTTTTTATTCTTTGAAATAAAGTTAAATATTTTAGAAAATTCGTTACTTTCTATTACCTGTCTAAGAGAAGATATTTATAAACAATCATACATTTTTTCAACAATTTAAAAAGTGTAAAAATAGTTGAAAAGTTCAGGAAAAACTGGATCCATTTGGCATTATATGGACGAAGATAGTTATAAAAAATAATAATTTGTTCAAGCAATTATTTTTGCTAAACTGAATTAATTATTATGTCACTTCGCGTGAAAAATAGACAAATAGTTAAAAATTAGAGAAAAATTCGAACTTTCTGCAATAATTAAGCAAAGAGAACAGCATTGACAATAAAACAAATTATGGAAATAATTATTTTTAATAACTTTAATTAACTAGTCGTTTACTTTAATTGAAAAGTGGACAAAAAGTTAAAAGTTCAATAAAAAATCACAAGTATCTAGTATAAATGGAGAAGAAGATAGCTATAAACAATAGTAATTTATTTAAATAATTAGTTTTGCTGAATCGAATTAAATTTCAACTCATTTTAATTAAAAGGTGCAGAAAAAGTTAGAAGTTTCAGAAAAAACCGCAATTTCTAGCATTATTTTTTTTATTTTTCATTCTATATTCTATCATTTTTTTTACTGAAATGATAAATCTTAAAAAAAAGAATTATAACTATCAAATATGTATAAATTATCATTAAAATAATAATAATAAAATTAATTATTGAAAATATATACAATTTAAGATTAAAACGTGCATAAAATGAACAGATTCTATAATTAAATACTACTTTTACCATATTTATTTAACAATATATTCAAATTATAACCAAGTTTCATGATGACCAAAAGATTTATGTTATAAGTTTAAACAAAGTAGTTGATATTTTTAAAAACTGAAAAATTTTAAAAACAAACAATTGCAATGTTAA
>JAAAKG020139133.1:0-12445 GCA_010014905.2 Druon quercuslanigerum
GAGTGAACGTGTTATTTAAATAAATAACGCGAGAATTCCAGATCAATCTAAAAATTTTTATAACCCCTTCCTCACACCACTCCCCTCCCTACCGAGTGAGTCACGCCTACCCCGAAAGGGAAACGGCTTTATGGTGTAATAATTACATTATACATTGAAATGCAAAAACGTCTCAAAATTTAAATTTTAATAAACTCTAAAAGTTTAAACTCAGTTATCACATAGCATTATTAATTATTTTTAGCCAAAATTCACGATAATCTAAAAAAAAAGAATTAGGCAGGTTGAGCGCGATTAAATTGTCAACAAACATGAGTTAAAATCAAATATATTCAGACACAAGTAATTAAATTGAAATAAAATCGATATCGACGTACATAAACAGCAAGGTTCACGAACATACAAGCACACACATACATATGTTAATACGGCAATTTCAATAAACGCTATTTTAAGAATTCGTTTGCTATTAATTATTTGAGCAATTAAGTTTTACTTTGAAAATAAAATATGCGAGAATACAATTGTTAAAAAATAATTAAAGCATTGTTCTAAAATGTCATGAACATGATGACTATCCGAGATATTATAAAAGCTAATGTATCATAAAAATTTATGAGTTCAGTTAAATATTTAAAAATACAAATGTATAGATCAAATACTAGTTAAATTGGTGGAAAAACCTGAACGCACAAATCTTTGCAACTGAAGATCGTCGAAAAGCAAATGATTCTGACGGTTTTTCAAGATGGAGTTTTTGTCCTAAGAAATGGATTACGCTCAATTTCATCTTGATAAAACAATGTTGGTCGTGCCTCGATATTCTTGAAGTAATGAATATCCACAATTCAACAAGCTATGGTTCTTTGAAGCGACAGAATTATATATCCAGACAGGCGTGACAATTCAAATTCCATGGATTATAAATTTCAGAGTCCAGAGGATTTGGCGTCTCAAAAGCTCTCATCCACTATTAATTAACGCCACACTGGAACATATTATAAACCAGAAAACTCAAAAGATACTCGATTTTACATAAGACAGATAGGAACTCGATTTTATACACGTCAATGACAAATACCTTTTTGTGTCTTTGGCGAGTACGTAAAGTGTGGCGCGAAGTTTTGCCCTCACGGCTCGAAACAAACAATTAAAATGAACGAATTCATAGTTTCACTTGTACTTATAACCACGCTTTCGAAAGTCTCTTGCCCTACGTCACGGATTTTCTCGCAAATAGACATCGCTGTTAGTTGCTTGGAGTATAAAATAAAATGTATCCTGATTGGATTAAACGGAAAAATTCGCATCTCTTTCTAGGCGCAAAGATTTTTAAATAATAAAATATCGCCCTAATTTAAACAATTTACTTTTTTGGCTCACCCTATTAACTACTAATTGAATTAATGCAAAGAAACAATTTTAAACAATCACAAAAGTACAGAATTTGTCAACATGAGAAATAGCAAAGGGCAAAAGCAATATGAGGCAGGCGGGGTTAGAGACGATTTCAGAGACCATTTAAGGGGACAATCCCGAGATGTAGATATAGGAAACCACAAATGCGATGTAGAACACAGTGCATTAGAAAGCTCGATTGAGAAAGTCTGTGTCACTGAGGTTAGGGATATAATCAAGAACTTGAAAAACGGTCAAGCTTCCGGAGTAGACAGTATTAACGCTGAAATACTTAAACACGGTAGCTAGTACATATCACATAGACTGTGCGAACTGATAAGTCTATACATCGAAATAGGAGAAGTCCCAGGTGATTGGAAAAAAGCGATTATCGTGCTAATATACAAAAGAAAAGGAGATAAAAGCGACGGCAATAATTACAGAGGGATCAGCTTTTTAAGTACCGTAAGTAAAATATACTCAAAAATACTTATTCTAAGGGTAATGAAAATAACAAAAGAAAAGATTAGGCAAGTCCAAAGTGGGTCTATGCCAGGAAGGTCATGTACAAATCAAATATTTAGCTCAAGGCAAATCACAGAAAAGAGTTTGAGAGTGGGCAAAAATGTTTTCTGTGCAATTGTTGACCTAGAAAGAGCTTTCGACAAGGTAGATAGAAGCAAAGTTTGGGAAGTCCTGAAAGAGTACGGAGTAAAGGATGGCTCCTACAAGCTATAAGAATAATATTTGGGAGGCAAAGCGAGTGTAAGGGTAAATGGGAAATCGAGTGACTGGTTCGATATTATACAAGGCGTTAGACAAGGATGCGTTATGTCTTCATGGCTATTTATATTATTTATGGACAAGTGTTTAAGAATAGTTCTTTTCGACGAAGAAGGTATGTATCTCGAAAACTTGCAAAGAATGTTGAACAAAGTGAATTCAAGCATGAAGAGCATGGATCTCAAAATTAACGTAAATAAAACATGATGTTAGAATGAAAGAGTGAGAAAACAATGTACAACATTGTATTAAATGATCAGAGAATTGAATAAGTTGATAAATTCGTATACCTTGGTAGCTTCTTTATTAGGGACGGGATGTTAGATGAGGAGTTAGCTAGTAAGAAGATTATTGGTAGAGAAAGGCCCCCTTATCAGAAATAAAAATATATCAAATAAGACTAAAATGGCAATACATAATTATATGTTTATACCAAATTTACTATACGGCAGCGAGACATGGACCTATCAAGAAGAAGATAAGAGTAAAATTAACGCGATAGACATGAAATTCTTGCGCATAATATGCGGGAAAACTCTGATGGAAAAAGTGGGTAACGAGAAAATCCTTAAAGAATGTGGTGCGGAAGAGACGCTAGTTGAAACATGGGAAAGAAATCGGTTAAGATGGATCGGGCATCTTGAGAGAATGAAGGATGAACGACTAACGAAACAAGTGTATCAAGGTAAAGTAAATGGCAGCGTACCCAGAGGCAGACAGCAGAAAGAATGTCAGAATGTGTGAATGAGACCCTATTTAGAAGGTACATAAGAAGTCATAGAAACACGAGAGCCTGCATGAAAAAATGCATGGACGTTAAAGAAGCTAGAGAAATATGCCAGGACAGAAAAATATGGCGGAAAATATTTAATAAGAAAAATGTCAGCAGAGTGAATGACGCCTGAAACAAAAGACATTGGATACTAATGGGTCCAAGTGGAGAACCTCACATGACGACTTTGTGAGGATCTTCAATTAGGGTGATTTCTAGGGAGAGCTCAATCTTCATACCATTTAACCTTAGTTTTGGTAACGGAAAAGTGCAGAATTTTACATATCTTCATCTTACAAATTATATTTTTCCGAAAGACTCATTAACCTTAGAATATCTGCGAGACATTCGCAGAGTTACCAATCGTGACAGCGACATTTTTCGCAAATGTGCGAATATCTACTGTTAGTTATTTATACTCTTGAACAATGTAATATCGAAAAAAGGTCCTCAAATATTGATAAATAATAAAAATAACGCATTTTATCAATACATATTGTTTATTAAACTTTAAGCTTTGATGATAATGTATAAACATGCAACAAAAAAGGTTCACCAAGGTAAAAAGTATGAATAATAAGGGGGCACATTTTCTTTTCCAGGTTGAAAAATAAATTTTTTCTCTTGAACATTAATTAATTATAAAATCTCATTTAACTAACCTCTGTCACGAAATAAAGTATACTTTCTAAAATATTATACTAACAAAAATAATACAAATTTTTTAACAGTTTTCTATTTATTTATGATTATCTAATGTAAATCATTATCTACTGTAGAGCAGTTTCCCCTAATTATTGTATATGAAGAGATTCATTGTTTTAATTTCTGCTCACAGAATTAAATTCACAGGTAGGTTTAGGGTACCTGAAGACACATCCTGAAGCCATTTGGCAGCCTGCGCGGGTGCCAACACAGCCTGTTAGTGGTCTGCATATTCATACTATTTATTATTTCCGGGAGATATATGGTTCCATGTCTCCACTAAATTATGAAGTTTATGGTGTAGGAATACATAATGCTTTCGTTTATGGAATAGTCATGTATGGTGTGTTTCATGTAGTATTTGATGGCCGATTCAACAGTGTGTAGTCACTGTAACACATACATCGTGCAACTATAACTTACCATATATGGAGATCCTAACGTTGAAGAATTTTTTTGCGGACGCACCTGGGCAAACTACTGATGCCTCAATTAGTTGACGCATTTTATTTAAAATAAAATTATGTGATCGAAAGATAATATCGATTGTGATCCCAAGTGAAATCAGAAACATTCAGTATAGCATCGTACATAAATTCGACAATTATTTCTAATATTTTTAATGCTACTTCTAACGAAAATTCATACTTGGCAAAAAGAAAATATATTAGCGAATCAATTTCACTTGAACTCGCAAAGAAAAAATATACTAACAATTATTTTTTATCTTATTTAGTGTTTCGAGTATCACCAGAATTCATAAAAAATGTGTAAAATTTACTTTTATCAAGAAATATAAAATGTTCTTTGTAGCCAACCTTAATAATAAGAGCTGCTGTTAATGAGAGCAGAAAAGATCAAGATTACTTGGCGTTTCATTAATGTCACAATAAAATGTTGGAGAAATTAACCTTCATTCTCAAACTTTGTTCTGGGCGCAGGAAAAAGAAGGAATTACCCAATTGGTTATTATAATATTAATAAAATAACAGAATGTATAATTATAAGAAAATACATATAACTAATTTACCAAATGGTCTTTTTCTTTCACGTTCAAAACGAGTGAAGGAAAATAAACAGAAAGCGCGTACTTCAAACCCATTTCTATTTAACACAACTCAGTGTTTAGGGAAGTTCATTCCCGCAAACGTATAATTCTTTTCTAGATTAAAATTTTTTTTTTTTAATTAAAAAAGTGTTCACTTAAGTTTGCACAACCTGTTCTGCGTCTACTACTACGTTCCTCCACATTTGAGAACATAAATAATATAATATCATCACATGCCGAGCGAAGAGTTTGGATTAAGAAGTGGTAATTTACTCTTTATATCCCATGGAATCTAATAAAATATTAATAATACATAGGTTGATAATTTTACGAAACAAACTTAATGCAGGATTTATTTTACATCGATAGTTCCTGAAGTAAAGGTCTTACTTTTTGATTATAGCGTAGAAAATATTCTCTTTTTGTGGACAAGGATACAAAATATTGATTTTGCATTTGCATTGATTATTGAAACAATAAGAAGAAGATATGCGCAGACTTTTAAAAAGACTATGTCACGTCTGCTAACATAACGTACTTACAACAACAAAATTTTGAATTTCGTCAAGAACTGAGGGAATCAGAGTTGCCTAAAAATATAATTATATATGGTATTGTTTTATTCTTAAGGCTACTCCGAATCTGGTCACCTTCACCGAATTTTTAGATCACGGTGCATTTCGTTGATAGCAACGCTGTGGAAATACCTCTGAGATGCTGGACGTACCGCACAGCACACTGAATGAGGAGGGCCTCTTTGCACAGTAAAGTGAACCTCACCCACCCTGCTATCCAGCAGCCACCCCTACGAATGGTTTTGACATGGAGCCTCTTCCGAAACACCAAAAACCCGGTAAAAGTGCATAAAAAATGGGCAATTTTTACCAGCACAGGGATCGAACCCCAGGCTTCCTGTACAGATCTGAATCCACGAAAATAAATGTCTGTCAAAAAGCATCTAGGTCAAATAACCTCTATTTCATAAAATAAAAACAGATATATAGTAAGTATTTACTGTACATAAAATCAAAACCAAAAGCTCTTCGAAACCTTCAAAAGCCATCAGCGATCAAATATCAACCATAGAAATTTTAACACATATGGAGTCTTTCAAAAAACTACAAAGTATTTAAAAAGTATTAAAAATAAAATTTATATGGAATTCGATCAGATTTCTAAAGCTTTTTAGGTATTTTATGAGATCTCAAGAAATCATAAGGAAACGATTTCAAAGGATTAAAATAATTTTCACAGATTTTAAATGATTTTAAAGAATTTTTAAGGCTTCAATTTCCAACTTTTTAAATCAGTTACAATTTTATCAATTTCAATCTGTGAAAATTGGTTGCTATTAATTAATTATGCTTAATGCTGATAAGTCAATCAAACTTTCTAATTCGTTAGCAAAAATAACTGATGCATATATAAAGAACTTTCGATTATTCTAAAGGATTTTGAGGGATGTCGAGTAGTTTTATTAAATTTTAAAAGATCCGAATATATTGTATGTGATTTCTATAGAGATTCAGAAATATGTCCACGAATTCTAAAGATTTCAGTCAATTTTAAAATATATTAAAAGATTTTAAAGATTTCAAATAATTTTTACGGGTTTTAAGAGATATAAAGTTGTTTCAATGATTTAAAAGAAATTTTTGAAATTTCAAGAGGCACGGAAAGATTTCGACAGATTTTAAAGATATCAACCAAGTTTCAAGAAATTTTAATAATTTCTAGAGATCTTTTAAGCTTTCGAAATATCTCACAGGATTTATAGGATTTTTATTGTTTTTTTTTTTTTTTTAAAAAAGATTTCCACTCTTTTCGAATCATTATAAGGGATTTTTATGGGATTTTAAAGATTTAGATTTCAAAGAAACAAAAATCAATAAAACCAATAATGATATATTATGGATATTTATAAAAAAAAGTAATTACAAACACATAAAAAAGTGATAATTAGCTTTTTAAAAAAAATTAGACAGAAAAAAATTACATAAGAAATGCTTGGGACCCTCCCTCAGCCTAATTAAGGATTCGTTTGATTTTCCAGATAACGTTTTTGAATCTGCTAATTTTAAATTTGATTCAATTAAGAAATTCATAATCAGCGACTACAAAAATTAAAAATAACATATTTTTGTGCTTCGACATTTTGGATCTGCCATTTTGAATTTTGTAGAACCACTAATAACACATTTTCACGGAAATTATAGGTTTATTTGGAAAAATAATCATTTTGAATCCACCGTTTTGAATTTTTTATTTTTAATGGAAAATTTTGAATCAAAGACCCCAAGACTTTTTTTTTACTTTTGACCACTTCAATGTTATTGCCTCCCCACTGTGCTCTGGTGGTATTTTATGTATCTCAAACCCTAAATCACGTAATTGCAAGAAAATTGCAGCAATATTCATTACTTAAGTGCTCCTATTCAACTCATAAAAGAGGACTTAAGAAACCCCTGGAACATATTTAAAAATCTTTTTCCTTAAGGAAAATTAGATTGATAGATCTGTCTTGGGGATGAATTCGTGCGTCGCGCTACAAGATACGCACGAAGAAATTCGCAAGAAGCGGCACGACGTCCGAATAGAAAAACGCTCGTCTGAGGAAGACTGTAAGCAGAGAGAGCAAAGAAGGATGTAGAAAGTGAAAGAGAGAAGTCAAATGGAAAAAGAAATGCACATTACTTTGGGGAGCAATGTCTAGAACCCCTTCTGGTTTGGTCGCGCCTGATTTACGCATGTGCGACGTTTGTCTATCGATTTCCGGAAATTCCGCCGGCTAACGACCGGTGTCGCCACCATCGTGTTGCCACACACCACACGCCACCCAAAACACTTTCGCGTACCGTCGGAACCACTGTATTCAAGGTTAAGCCACATTTCCGGCGTGTTGCTGCCGGTTTCCGGTGTTTATAGTGATCGAAGCCTCCGGCCAATCGATCGGGGCCCATTTATATCAGTGAGAGGCCCTCGATTTTGTGCAAAAAATATTGTGAGCCGTGCCTATACCCTTGTTTTTAGTCTCATCCTCCTTCTACCTTCCGTCTCTATCATCTTTGTCAACTCGTCTTTTTCTGGTAAGTAACAATTCGTTCTGCTCTAAAGTCACGTGAGAGGGTAAACAAATACATACTTCACACACGCTTTTTAGTTTCTTTATTTTAATTTTAGTACGTAAATATTGAGATAGCTACCTTAATATGTGGATCTCATAGAACAAAAACAACCCCTACAAGGTCGTTGAACTTCTTCACTCGGACTTTCATTCTTTTGAAATATATTGCTCGCCGCTATGAGGGAAGAGAGTACTTTTGTCTCAAACGACGAGATAATTGATGAAAGCTGAGTAATTTCGCATGGTGGGAAGACTATGAAGAAATTGAAGAGGGCCAGGAGTTATCGGAGGATGTAATACTAGATGCCAATTTACCAGAAGCCAATTGACGATATTGGCTTTCGCGCGATTGCTCGTGCAAATTTGCACCTCGCCAAAACTCTGCTGCTATTCAATTCGCGATTTGCACACGACGCCTTATTCGCCGCAAGTTTAATCATGTAAGCGTGTAAATATTGGCGACGAAACTTTCCGCGGATAGGGATTTCCGATTCGAAAGGGGAAGTTAATTGGGATTCGAGTAAATAAAAAATGGTTGGTTATAATGCAACGGCAATAGAAGGAAAAGAAAATAAGGATTTTTTCGATTACTTTAAAAAATTCGACAACACAAAGATATATAAATCTTTGTGTTGTCGAATCGTCATTCCTTGTTATATGAATCATTCTCTGTATAAGAATGTAATATCCATTTTTTGAAGAAAAATAAAGCTAAAAGGAGGCGTTAATTGACGTTCTCCTATTTGAACAAAGAAGAGGTCGAAAAAAATTGAGAAAAAATTCACATCTTTCATCATTTAAATTTAATTTTTCTTCCTAAAGATAATTTTAGTTTTAAACACATAAATGTTTATGAATATGACACAAGTTTAAATTAAAATCGAGATTAAATATAAATTCTAAAGATGATCTCATCGACTCTTTCAGAATCCTTTGGGGTAAATGTTAAAAGCACTTGTGATATAATATGCTCTTTGCATATTCCCCAAGAAATTTCCGCATTGGAGAAAAAGTTACCATACAATTTCAGGAAAGACCTACTATAAATCAAAGAGGTACATTCATTGAGAAAAAAGCGGCAAATTACTAAGGGCGTATTCATTACGGCGTATATGTATCTACTTTCTTCTAATTTCATGTGAACTGTACTTCCTCATACATAGATAACGTGTATCAAATACGAAATAAATGTCTGCCCTTATTTCTCAAACAGGAAATTTTTTAATATGGATCTCTATCTCTCACATCTCATTTCTTTCTTTGCATCTGATATGTCTTTTTTGAAAAATATTTAAACCTTGCAAATAAATTGGAAACTGAAAAGATTGAAATTGAGGATGTTTAAGTATAAAAACAAAAATTGAAAATTTCCAATATGAAATATTTGAAATATTAAAGAACGTCAATTAAAAAATCGTACCAAAAAAAAAAATTGTAATCTAATTCTTGTTTTAATATTAAAAAATCGAAGTTTTAAGTACGAGTACTTGGATAGTTGTTAATTGAAATTCAATTTCAAGTAATGAATCTAATAATAAATACTTTAACAATATTATTATTGGAATGGTTGAATATGCAAAAGGTTTAAAAATCAGTATGAATATCTACTAATTGGTTATCATTTTTTAAACAAAGCTTGCCTAAAATGTCAGAAACTGTATTTAAAAAGAAGACGGTGAAATGCATTGCTAATAACAATTAGTAGAAACTTTCACTGAAGTAAACTTGTAGCTGACTTCACTAAATCAGATTTAGATAGTTGCTCGGATAGTTGCATATTTTATATTTTTCGCCATATTTTTCTGTCCTGGCATACTTCTCTAGCTTCTTTAACGTCCATGCATTTTTTCATGCAGACTCTCGTGTTTCTATAGGTTCTTATGCCTCTCATTCACACTAGGGTCTCATTCACACATTCTAACCATTCTTTCCGCGGTCTGCCTCTGGGCACGCTGCCATTTACTTTACCTTGATACACTTGTTTCGTTAGTCGTTCATCCTTCATTCTCTCAACATGCCCGAACCATTTTAACCGAATATAGAAAAAACATTAATGCCCTATTATCTTTAAGATCTGGAAACTAAATTTTTTTGCAAGCACAAGAAGTTTTTCTTTTTTCAAAACTTGATTAATATCAATTTCTCCCAAAATTTGATTTAAAATATATAAGAGGAGTGTCAGTAGAGTCCATGACGCCTGAATCAAAAAACCTTGGATACTAATGGACCCAAGTGGGGAAGCTCTTCACTTGTGGTGATTGCTAGAGATATTGATCAGCAACCGGGGTCAGAGCAATGTAATAATAAAAAATAATATTAAAGTATGAGTATTATTATATTAAATACGAATAAAATTATTTAATTCATTTTATTCACTTTTATTCATTCATAAATTCATGTTGAATCTAGATTTTATTCTTTTTCAAAGATTATAAAGACAAAATCATGATAAATTTTTTTTTTAATTATTAAAGCAATCAAATAAACTTTAAATAATGTTCAATGTTCATTTTGAATTTTTCTAAGCAAAATAACTGCAATAAATTTTTTTTTAAAGTTCAAATAGAATTAGTGTTTCTTTTATAATATTTGCTATACGCTTCAAGCTCATATTGAACGTCTCCTGCCTGATAATAAAAATTCTTCATTGCATAGTTTCGGATAATAAATAATAATATTAAGTCATATTTTAGACAAAACAATTTTTGACCAAATTAGAATTTTTAGAAATATCAACAAGAATATTAATTTTTTATTTGGTTAATGAAATAATTATTTTTAATTTGAAAAAAACGTTTTCCACATATATTTTTTCGTTTTGTTTACAGAAATTGTACAAATCCTGATGACAATAATTTTGCATTTTTTATTATTAAAAACTGTAATGTCTTTACATTCTAAACATTTTCTAACTTAACCATTACTATGCAGATAAAAAAGTTGTCATCATTTTTGAACTCATAGAAAAAAGCTTTAATTGTTCATATATTGAACACGTTACACCGCTCCTTAGTCGCTAAACGGAATACCTCATTTTTTCTGTCTTATTAAAGGTAAACCTGATAGTATACATTAACTTTTACACACATCTCAAAAACAGATTTCAAAAAAAGTATTTTCACTCTTTCCTGCCTACCCTCTTATATTATTCTATTAATTTTTTTAATTGTTACATTGTGACAACATAAAGCGTTACGTAATACATGAACGGTCCCTTAACAGAAAAATCGCTGGATATTGTTTGGGTCTAGTCCATGACTGGTTCACGTTTGCTGGAAGTTACATTTACGTGAACTGCCATTTCGAAAAATGTTATTTCCAAAAAAATTATCAAAAATTAATAGTGTCACTTCAATTATTTATGCGAATAGTCACAGCGGTGTCGGCTCACACATCACGTGACGTTGGAAAGTAATAGTGGTGTGACCTAAATTATTTCTGTGGCTAATTACAGGGTTATTTTTCCGCCCTTTTGCCCATTTTTTGTTCACTTCAAATTTTCTCGAATTTGTTCTGGACTTACCGCACTTTAGCTAATTATTTACCTCTATTCCTCTATTATTTTATCTCACTATACGTATCATACATCTAAAATAGTCGCTTAACATGCTTCATCAGAAATCAGTCCTAAATTTTTCGTAAAAAAAACCAACCTATACTTACGTGATCAACTTAAGTTATGTCAAAATACATTTTCATCATATCTCAAGGAAAATAAGCAACAGGAAGTCATGCACATTTTAAGTAATTCCTGACTTGAAAATTAGAAAAATCTTTTTCAAATCTCAAAAGCACTAAATGAAAATTGTTTTCGGAAAAATAAAAATCTTCATTTAATGAAAGTTGTGACAAATGTTCAATTGGATAAATGTCAATGCCTTATTTATTCGCTGCATTAAAAGTACTATTTCAGGGCTAATTTGAGGTATTAAAATAAGACTCAGAAAAATCCGTCTCGAGTGGTACCAAAATGAGACCACCGTTGGGAACTCAGAAACGTTTGTTTTAAATTAAAATTTAAAAACAACAGCATGAAGTTATCATAATCAAAAACAGAACACACTAATGATACCATAAAAAAGAGACGACTAGTTTGAACACTGTTTTCTAAAAGTAAATGGAACTGCACTGCGCGACTTTTGAATGTGAAGGTGCCGAACATTAGAGGATTCTCCGTCTCTTGACATCCACCAATATGAGTGGCTTTTTCGCTTTTTCACTTTTTCACTCTTGGTGGCACTTCCGGTATAGCCGTGATGTGAGTAACGCGTTGGGTGCCGATGGCGAACGGAGAATTCTCCAGCTTACTGTTAAGTGGTGCGTCACAAAAAGAGGGATGTGTGGGAGAGGGTAAGAGGGCCTCGCACGTTAGGTAATTCGAAAGCAATTTGAATTAACGTACACCAGGAGAGGAAAGTAATTACGGGGTGGTGAACGCACGAGCGCTGTCGAGTTTCTCGATTGCACTTACACTTGCCTGGTCTCCTACCTACTGTTAAATACGTAATGCATACATATATCTATGTATGCCCACATGTATGTATGTATGCATATATGCATTCCTATATATGTATATACGTTCAGGGTATATATATCACAGTTTGAGGTTAGGTTG
>JAAAKG020139134.1:0-12445 GCA_010014905.2 Druon quercuslanigerum
ATAACACACTCCTGTTGCAAAGGGAAAAACTTTCACTTATCGGTGTGACTCTGCGACTTTTTTCTAACAGTGTAGATGTCCGGCGACTAGTCGGCGGCGACTAGATGTCCTGCTCCGCCCTCAGGTAGGTCGAGAGCCAGAGCTTACTTGCGCTAAAACTCTGCAAGGGACGGATTAGGAGGATTAGAAGCTCGACGATGAGGGGGCTCCTTTAAAATAAACACAAATGGTAAATTAAGGAGCGAACTACAGAATCTTACTAGGAACATAGAAAATTAATACAGACAAATAATAACATAAGAATATTATTTCGCAGTAAATCCCAGGTTCCCCAACGCTGCAAATAATTGAAAACTACAATTATGCGACGGCAGATAATTTTTATTATGAACCGGATAAAAAATATCCAACGTTTTTATCCAACTTCAGATAAATAATATCCCTGAGATTTACATTTTTATATAATGTATAAACACTTGTACGCAGCTTATGAGATTATATGTAAAAAAATTCTTGTCACACTGCAAGAACTTAAATTTTAACAAAAAAGTTTTAAAAAAATGCATTATTCTTTGTGCACAGCTCATGAAAATATATATACAAAAATTTTCTATCATAATGTAAAAATTTAATGGTCCAACAAAAATTTTTAAAAATTGCCCTTTTCTTTGTGCACAGCTTATGAGAATATATCTAAAATAAAATCCTGTCACAATGCAAGAACTTAAATTTGTAAAAAAAGAGTTGAAAGAATTGCAATATTATTTGTGATAAAAACATTAGTTTCGTAAATATATGAAACATATCCTCGTACACTTGTAAGCTGTGGTGATACTGTGGAAAACAGGGTTAAAATTAGCCTATAGTAACATTAAAAAACGTTGATAATTTCGGATATTGCCTACAATTTCATAAAACATTGAAATTTACGCTATTTTTTGCAATACCTACTTAAAAAATAGAAAAATTGCCTTCACCTTGGGCAATTTTGTTAAAATTGTCCTAATAATATTTTGGTATGGGGAGAAAGCCGTAACATAACGAAATTACAAACTCCTTTTCTGTAATTGCATCAGAGTTCAATTGAAAAATTGTCCGATTAACGAAAGCTTGCTCTTTTAGCCACGTCAGGTCGTGGCTGTTTCATTATTTCTTTCTTTACGGAATTTATTTTTGCGTATGTTTCAGATTGAAAGCCTAATAAAGTCTCTATAAATATGTAGATGTACGCGAGGAATAAAAACATGCATCAAATCGCGAGTGAAATGATTCACATGCATTTGTCGACCGGTATATGGTATTGTAGTCGTTACACGCCCAAATCTACTGAACCCCTACAAATTCTCAATTTTAACTTTAATATATACGGCACTGTTTTGAATTTTCTAATCAATTTAGAGTCTTTGGTTTAAACTGAAAGCATTGCATCTAAATAGTCTACAGTTTTGCCCATTTCTCATTAGCATCGAGTGATCTGTTGTGCATATTATTTGTTACCCCAGTTCCCAGTCACATTACGAAAGATGAACTTGTGATTATTTAATTTTTTAAGAGGTATACGATTTAGCGGAAGTAAGTCGTAGGATTAGAGAACCTTTTTTGAACTAGGGATTAGACAGGTCAATTCGCGCAAGTAGCCTACGCCCAATAATATAACATGATGCAACATAAAATTAATGTAGTAAAGTACCCATTTGCAGTATAGTGTAAACTTTTCTTTATTCTTGCTCCACATTAATAATTATCAGTAATAACGAAAACTATATATATTAGTAGTTTAAAGAATATAATAAAGATTTAATAATTGTGCATCAAGAAAAAAAGGTATAAGAATAAGTAAGGATAAAAAAAAGAATGAAAAGTGACGAAACGAAAAGTTTACGCTGCATGGTCGTGCGTGTCGCGAGGATGCGAGACTGTGGACGTTGATTAGAATAGACCAACGGCTTACAAGTCTTGAATGAAGGGAGATATGTATAGCCATGAATAGATCGGTGGCAGCAATTTTTTTGCTCTCGCCACGACTGTCAGTCAGTCTATCGTAATCACTTGTGGGAAACGGAGCATAAGTGGGTCATCGCCGAGCGTGTCGCATGCTGGTCTACAACTAACTAACTATACGTGGATGTACGCACGTGGCACTTATGCTAGCTAGAGAACAAGACTTAAAAATTTCTATGCACTCACGTTTGTTCAGTCTTGAGGGCTGCACGAGATGTCGTTATTTTCTCTAAGCATACCTCCATTTCAGATTATATTTATTTCAATAAAAATCTAGGTAAATTCTCAAATCTCAGGTACTTCAATCATTCGATTTTCAACTCTACACTGTAAAAAAAATTATGTTGGAAATTCGCATTAAATGTATTGGAAGTTTATTTCCGAGACGTAAGGTAACGTGCGAATTCATGATGTTGTGTAGGAAGAAAGTACAAAAAAAATGGAAATTCGCAGGCATGGATAATTGAACCCTAAACATCCAACATCTAAGTCGAGTGAGTGTATAGCCAAATTACAATACCGGTATTGTAAAGTTCAATTCCAATAGTTGTATGGTAAACGGTGCATATGCTTTTGAAACTGCAATAACACGTTTTGGAATTGCATTTTTATTGCAATTTTTCCTTATACTTGTATAACAGATACTGTTGAATCATTATATTTTTATCTTATAAAGCTGTTTCTTTTTTTTTCTATCATTTAAAAATAGGATTCTCCTGGGAAATTTCGATTGTTTAAAAAAAGTGTGGATATTTTTTTGTCGTTCCCTTTTCCTAATGACGTTTCGCAATTGTAACACTGGGACCATTTCGAAAGCAAGTGTTTATTAACTACACTAGGCCGCTCACCGGTCGATTGGTTTGTCAGGCGAACTCGTAAAAATTCTGTGTACGTATTTCGACATAGAGCTCTCTTGCACGAGAAGAGAATAAAAAATGAGAACCCGCATTCAGCGATGTCCCTGGGTGGAAAAGAAATCGCTTAAAATATGAACTCTCTATTTTAAGATAGCTTTTAATTGGTAATTTAAACCTGAAAATGAAACATACGTTTATAAACATTTCATTTTAATTTAAAACGCCCTTTTCAGTTTCAACACTCTTTTAAAAATAAACATTCAAAATAAGGAAAAAGGTTTAAAACTTCTCTCATCCAGTTAGTCAAACCCTAGGATTCGAATCTTTAGGGAGGGATATTTTTGGCAAGCGGAAGTCTTTCCTGACTATGTTTATTTTTTTTGTGACGGCGCCTTTATGGCGATACAAAGAAGGTGGTTCAGATTCTGTTATGCCTTGTCTACACCTACACTTTAAGTGAGACTGCATTTAAGCGAGTATCGAGTGTAGCTGGGATACAAATCTTAAAGTTCGATATGAATGTAGTAGGTGTTGGATATACTGGCTTTATGAAAGCAGTGTGACCAACACGAGAGAGCCATTCTTGTTCTTATCGCTATTTCAATCTCGTGGTAGTGGTAAATACCAAACCTTCGACTGCCGTCCGACCTGCATTTTTCAATATTTCATCAGTATTGTTTGTAATAAAAATTGAGTTGATGTTCATAGAAAATAGTTTTCAGTGATTTTAGACCGAGAACGAAAACTTAAAACAATAGGTGTGTTACTGCCAGCTATTTAACATACAGCTATCGTTGTATGTTGCATTGAAAGTATACAATGTGTAGTTCAACAATTTTTCTCATATAATGTTTATAAGCATAAATATTAACATATCTTGAAATTAAAGGTAAGACATTAATGCTGTTCATTATCAGTACACAAAATATTGGCAATGCAGTGAACGATTAAATACATTTTAACTTTTATAGGTTATGATTTTGACTTAGCAGTATGGATATGGAAAGGTAGCTTTCAATAAGTTCTCAAAGTTCAATGCAAACTGGATCACCAACGCCTGTACGTATTTACTTTCATTAAAATTGTTCACTCATCTCGTACTTAACAATATGATATATTTAAATATTGAACTTTTAGAAAAGGGCAGGTCTTTTTTAAGATCATGAAGTTTACAATTTTTTAAATATTTGGTCTTCAGAGACTGTGCAACGCAAGTTTAAAACTTGCAAAAGACATAATTTAGCTTATGCATACATTGCACAGGAACATTCAAAGAATCAAAAGTATGATCGTCATGGTGGTGAAGTAAAAAATAAAATTAATAATTTGAAAACAACATAACGTAGCTTGAAACCCAACTCAGGTAAGTGTATATTTACGTTTATTTTATTTCATGAACTGAATGATTGTTTGAATTTACAGGTGGAGAGCCGCCAAACTGGCAGTTTTATGATATAATTCACCGTGTACTGGGACAATCAGATTTTTGTAATGTAGACCTACTAGATGACAGTTTAAATAGTTATATGAGCCAAGAATCTGGTAATTACAATTTTTTAAATTAAATTTTGGTCAAATAAGGCCACTTTAAATTTAAAAAATATATTGGTTTTATAGAAGATCACCATAATGATGAAGATGAAGAGCAGACTGAGTTTCCTACGGAAAGCAGTGGTAATAACTCTTCATTAGCAGATAACATATCAAACAGTGGCCCACAAAATGACACAATAGACGGTCAAAATGGTTTCGCTAAAACAAAATGTCCCATGGCGATGAGAAAAATGTACGTATAGCTGTTTAAGGAGTTTGCGATAAGCCAGTGCCAGAATTTCCCAATATTTATAAAAGAATATTTTTTTAGCTCTCGACCTCCACGCAAAATCCAGATGAAGAAATGTTGATTGATGCTGTCATAGAATCAAATCGAAAATTAGACTAGCGAACAAGAATTTTGGATGAAAAAGATAATAGAGCAGAAGAAAGAGGAATTCAACTTCACAGTCAACTTTTAAATTTCATGCAATATGGCACCATGTAGTTTCAGCATCGTATGAGACAAGAAGGTTATGAAGGTTCTTTACCTACGAATTTCAGTATGCCTGCTAATGAGTTCTTGCCTCAAAACCAGAGATGCAATCAAGTGAACAATGACAATCTACAAAGAAGCTAAACCCCACAAAATGAAATTTCCAATATTCAAAGAGTGCCATTATCCACTTGTCAACTGCTTCGTCCAACATTTACAGAGAAGAAAGATTCAGGTCTGCTAGAAGCAACAGTTTTATTTACAACAATGATAAGAATGAAAGTATTAACAGCCCTAAAGATTGTGATAGTGATTATTATTTGGAAAATATGCCTATTGCTATAGACAATTCGTTTGCAGTTAATCAGTTGAGTAATGTGTCATCAAGGCAAAATGTAATTAAAAAAAGCATAAATCAATTAAGCTTTCATAGTGATGAAGCAAATTATTCCTGTACAATCAAAGATGTAGAATCTGTCAGACAAGAAAAAACACTTCCTGCAAAAAATGTAGTCGAGACAAATTTTGTTACAAAAAAACCAACCATGACATCAAATATCTCTGTAAAAAGACAATATGCTTGGCAAAATATTGATAAACAACGTAAATTAATTAAAATAAGTGATGACATACAGCAGGACACTGAAGGAGGTCCAGCAGTTGATGATGAGTTGCAGCCTTCAATTGACATTCAAGATGATGGAAATGAATCCATCAAACAAAAAATTCAGTCTGCTGTATCAAATTAAAATGATCAAAAAGCATTACACAAAGGAATGTATCAGCCTCAATTAAGTTGTCAAAATCATGAAAGTGCACTCATCGACAGAAATTCTCAGCCTCTATTTAGTACTCAAAATGTTGAAAATTCAGCCATCGAACAAGCATTTCCTTCACCAGTTAAAAGTCAAAATTACCAATCTCAATCAGCTTATCAAGATCATGAAAATACACTCATCGAAGAAAATCATCACTCTTCAGTTGGTACTAAACATGGGCAAAATCCAGCTATCGAGCAAAAATTTCATTCACCTGTGAGAAGTCAAAATCATCATACAGCAGGTATCGAAGGAAATTCTCAATCTCAATCAAGTTATTTGGATAATGAAAATCCAGTCAGTGAACCAAATTTTCAGTCTTCGCCTCATGAGCAAAAATTTGATTTTGAAACTGATTCAGAAACTAATCCAGTAGTAAAATGTAGTGTAGAAGTGTATTTTAATGACTTAGTGGAAGAACTTTCTTCAGATGATGAATATAATAATTAATATATGATGTCGAAAAAAAGATATCTGAAAGTGCAGGTCATAAGAATATTAGTGGAGCCTAGCTACCAAATTTTTATAGTTGATAAATATATTTTAACTCGTTCGTTAAAAAGATTGTATTTCTCTTATAAGTTTCAAATGTCATAATATATTAATGGAGCTGTAAGATTCATTAGTAGAATTTAGTTAAAAATCTATACCAAAATTATTGAGATTGTTACATTATGACGTATAGCAAGCTGTAAGCTTGTTTTGTTACATCAAATCCACTGAATTTCAATGTATGTTTCGTTGCCTATAAAGAATTGGTTATTTTATGATAACTAATAAAAAGTATTACTTGCAGTGGCAATAGATATTTTATCATGAAACAATTTCTCAGTCAACAGAATTCTTTTTGTTTTGGCTGGAACAGATTCTTCTTCATCTTCCTCAACATCAACATCGTTATTTTCTCCGTTACTTTCTGAATTATTTGCTAAAAAAATTTCTTATTCCAACATTTTTAAAATCCAATTATCAGAAACTCCTTGATTACAATTTTCACATAAATTATGTAAAAGTATGCAAGTTTTAATTATTCTTTTCATATTATCAACATGTACGTCTGCTCTTCTAGATAATATTCTCCAACGAGCTTTTAACCGGCCAAAAGAATTTTCAACTGTCATCCTTACACTACTAAACCTGTAGTTGAAATTTTTTTGTATCAAAGGAATATTAAGTGTGATAGGAGAAGGCTTCATTATCCATGTTTGTAAAGGAAAAGCTGCATCAGCAATAATGTGATATTTTGTGTGCACTGTTGGTGTTTTACGAGGATTATCAAAAATTTAAATATATTTCATAAATTGCTCCTGGCTCAATTATGATGTCTGTTATTTATGTTGTGTCATTTTTACTTACGTAAATATGTACTTGTAGATCTACAATTGCCAATACATTGATTGAGTAAAATGATTTGTAATTGTGATACTCCTCTGCTTGCTGCGTCGGAGGAAGTATTGGAATGTGTGTGCCATCCATAGACCCAAAAAAATCATAAAATTGCCCCCGTGTCCACAAACCTTCAGCTATTTTTTGTCGTTTTTCTTCAGTATGTGGAAATTTGATTAAAGTCGCATAATGCATTATCACTACCTCACAAAAATCTTGCAAGATAGAGCCAACAGTACTTTTTCCTATGCCAAGAAGATCAGGGACAGTACCAAAATCAACATTTCCTTTCAAAACAATTATGCATATCGCTACTCTTTTATCAACTGGAATTGCATATCTGTATCTTGTATCCTTTTTTTTATGTACGGCCTCAAATCATCACACAAAAGGGAAAATAATGCTCTAGACATCCTGAATTTAATAAAAAAATTTTCATCTGAAAAATAAATAAATGTATCATATGTTAATAGCATGAACATATATTTTAAATATCGATATTTCATAATATATATTTATAATTGTAAGTAACGCATACCTGTGTACAATGGTACACTGCATTCCCAATATTTTCCATTAGTATTTAATAATAATTCTGGAGAAACCCTACACGATCCTTTAAACATTCGTCTGCGACGTGTGCGTAAAATTTTGGCAAGCACAATTGCGTTTTTTCTTCCTGCACTATCGATAATTTCTCTCTCTTTCTTATACAGCAATTTTCGACGGTTGTTTATTGTTAGAATTTGCGTTAAAAATTGTACAATTGTAATTAGATTTTCGCCTATATTATCCATTTTCAGGTTAAGGCAGCGGCGAATGCGTCGGTATCAAATCAATTGTCAACAGTTTGAAATGATCGCTCACTTCATTCGTCATGCTTGCCAACCGCACGAGAATATATATTTTTGAAAAGTATTTATTAATGCAGTGTAGCTGGCACTCACTTAATGTTATCAGAGTATTAAACCTCGCTTTAATACAGTCTTATTTAAAGTGTAGTTGTAGACAAGGTATTAGTGGGTATGATGTTAGAATTTTAATTCTTGTTTTCTAAACATCTCAGGATTTATCAATCATTTAAAGAGCAATTTCAACATTATCATATTTTTAAAAACAGTATGTAAAAATTTAGTGCTAGTTTTCACCGCAAAAATTAAATTTCATGCTTCGAAAGTTTTTCCAAAATATAATATAATATAGACTCTAACCTTTTATAACCCTTTACATTTTTTAACATTCCTTAGAACCTTCTTTCATATCGTTAGAAATATTTTTAATATATTTCTAATATATATCAAATCCCTTAAAATAAGTTGTAGTCTTTCGAATCGTTGGAAATTTCATGATATTTCTAAAGATATTTTAAAACTTCATGCAATCCTTTAAAATCGTTTTAAGTTTTTTTTTAAAGTTTTAACTATTTAAAAAAAATCCGTTTCGTAATCCCTTAAAAATCGAATCTCTTGAAAAATTCAGTAAATTCAGTAAAATAATTATATCAATATTTAGTGTCTAGAAATTATAAATAAAAAAGTTCACAAATTGCCTTGTTACTCTCCTGCCCCAAACTAGAAATTGAGCGCCCGGGTCGAATAACTCGCCGAGCTCGCGAAAACGGGTAAAGTTATAGTCCAATTGTCTCGTTGGACGGAAATCTTGAGTGACAAAATTATTTTTTTCAAATATAAGCTTATAGAGAATGACGAGACGGAGCTTTTTTCTATTTAGGGCCATTCGCAATATAATTTGTACAATTTTCAGAAACATTACTCCCTCCCCCCTGCGTGAAGCTTTTTTCATTGCACTTAACATGGAGAATGATATTTTGAAAGCCCCCCCCCCCCCCTTAACGTTTCACGTATTTTGTGAATGACCCATTTTCTTTTTTTTCGTCAGATGAGTATATTTTCAGTAATAAGCATAAAGAAATGAACAAAACACTAAAAATAGCCTATTGTTTAATAATATTGAATTGCAAATTTAGACAAATCGGTAAGCCCGTTTTTTCGGTTTCGTCGACAAAAAGTATGGAGGGGAATTTAAAGTTGAAATAACTTCTAGTGTGACATTTGTTTCTCATAATTGAAGGAGGTTTTTTGGAAACTTTCAGATTCATTCATTGAAAATTTGAGGAAATATCCATTTTATAAGAAACGGCGATCAGTGACGAATACGCTGCCCGATGGTGCTGAGTGCTCCTCAAGTGCTGTACAAGCTCTATGTACAAAATAATGTTAAGATTTTTAACACTTTCGTCCAGCGAAAAGTTTGGACAAATCTTTTATCCGTTTTTATTTATTGCAAAATAATGTTAACCGCGCTGCAAATAGGACTAAAAGGAGCTGCAGGGAGTATGCGGTTGTCATACTGACGTGAACAAACAAAAGCGTTTTCATCCGAAACGGCAACTCTGTCTGGCTAATTTCACACCACCTCCAGCCCCAAAATCGGCCCAGTCTCAGAGTTTCACTGTATTTGAAATTCACAGATAACACTTATGTTAAGTTAAAAAAGATGAAATTCAAATGTAGAGTTCAATATTTTCGAATTATGTATTTAAAAATACACCGCAAAGTCTGTCCCTCTGGTTTTTGTCTTGTTCCGCTGAATTGCTATTTTAGGTTAAAACTCGAAAATAATTTTTCGAACTATTTATAATGGGAGATTAAATTGTTAATTGTTAACATTTTTTATAATATGTCATCATAAATGTATATCAATCACAAATAAATTCCTTGATTTTATATTTACGTACTCTATCGATTTAAAAATTTGGTTGTTTTCGAAAATCTGATTGTCTAATAAAAATGGTTAAAATTTTGGCAATCACACTTCAAATTTAATAATTTTTTTTTAATCTCTCGAAATCCGTTGTAATTCTTTGTAGTCTTTTGAAACACGTGAACTTTTTGGCCTTATTTGGTCTTTTTTTAAATCCTTCCCATGTGGAAATTTTTTCGTGCGCTTAACCGGGCCCAAGCCTGGCAAAACTAGGTCCTGGCCTTGCGATCAAGCCTGGGTCAAGCTAGATTGAAACGCTATATCTGGCCAGGGCCAACCTTGATGGCCAGGCTAGATCGTCGAGCTTGGCCGGGGCTTGACGCAAGCTTATTATCGGTTCGGATCTATTTTATTTTTAGTAAGATTTGTTATTCTTTTATAAAAAATATATGAAATCTGAAACCATCAATTTTATGTATTACACTGTTCTTCTGATTTAAGTTCGGTTTTGGAGATGGCCTGAATGGCTTTGGATATTGCCCGAACCTCGATCATGATAAAATGTTCTTTCTAACCTATACTTTTCCCTGATTTATAGCGCGAAAAAAGCACTTTTTTGTTACTGTTGCAAAAAACGCCGCCATTTTTTACTTTACATTAACATATAAAAATTGAAAAACGGGCCATAAGGAGGGGATTGCGGATTATTAATCTTTTATGATTTTCTGTTTCTGATATCCAGAAAGGCCGGAATCACCTGCGCCAGCAGTTTCAACATTTGTTTGATCGGTGTAAAAGCACCTTTTTAAATAAATAAATAAATATTTTGCAATGGTGTTTTTTTAGAGTCCTAGGTCAGACCTTTCGAGGGAAACAAGTTTTTCACATTATATGCAATTGTTAAAAAAAGTCTTGAAAAAGTGCTTATTCTTATTCGTTTACATCAGAATACCCCCTTAAACCTTATTTTATAAAGGTATGCCTCCTCTGTTGTACCGCTCATTTCAATGCGCGTTGCGCACTAGCAGGCAAGGGCAGGGCTGACTGCAGGTCGTTTTCTTGCGCAACAACTCTTACCAACTTTATACCGAACACAGCTCTTTTATTTATGCAGAAGTAGTACCCGCTTTAGTTATATCGCGTTGCTACAGTTGCATAAAACAGTTATATGTTAATGAAACAGCGATATTCGCGAATATTGCCTGTTGGAAGAAAACAACTTCTCACCACAACTTACTGCCTGCAAAGTGTCTAAACTCCGCCTAGTTTAAAAGTGAATCCATGATAAATAAATGTTTTGTATGTTGCAAGCACACAAATTTCTAAAAAGGAAAAACCATTGCTAAAATTTAATTCTGTAAATTATTTTGATGGTAATTAATAAGTAATTAATTAATTAATCATTCACTGAAATATATAAATCAAAATTTTTTTCGAAAATCAGAGCTAGAGAGGAATGATTGTCATCCTAGATCGAGTTAAATATGTCAGTTACAAAGTTTTAATGAAGGAAAGCTTTGTTCAAGCGTTGCTAAATTATTTTTATATTGAGCGAGGAAATTATTGACAATTCATAGAAATAAGGGACCTAGGGTACATATAACATGATACAGAAATAACATTTAAGGATAAGTATAGCTCTAGCTACATAATTATATCGGCCAAGTAGAAGTCGATTCCCGATTCCCTTGACCCATGACCGCCGCTTTAACAATCATGGGCGCAGAATCTGCACCCGTAATGATTGCGCAGTACGTACAATGTACACTGGGCCTCCTCGTGCTGACGTTCGACATACTGCAATGCTAAAGTAACGTACGTGCGCTGGACCCTCGATTTTACAAATTCCACAACTCACCGAAGTCGATTATTAAAACTGATTCACTGCAATTAGCCCTGCTTTTTTTATAATCATTCTGCTTCTTAATCATACTTACACTTATCTCCCCGAATCTGTGAATCGTGAAAATATTATTTTTTGGGATAATAATACAGTAATGAATAAGAAATAATTTATCCATCAATTTAATGCACAATAATATCATAAATTAATTTTATAATCTTAAGAGAAGTCATAAAGCAAATATTGTCGTTTACGTAACTCTCTGATGTTGACGACCGCGCCAAAAGGCAAAAAGTTGTTTGTCATAGTTAATTTCATCGTAATTTTATACAGTCGTATTTCGTTTCTTGGCAAGGAAGAAGAATGACTATGCACCAAAATTACAATTGGAAGCTCCAAATAATATAATTTCTTTAAATATATAAAATATTTCATTAGTTTTTTTTTGTACATTTATTACTCATTAATATGAATAAATTATATACAATTATTATTAGGAATGAATTAACTTTCATAAATAAGGGAAAAGTGCCAACAGGGAGTCAGAAAACTCTGACCTCACAGGTGCTCATTTTTAAAGAACTTTTTTATTAACCTGAGAAGATAGATACATCAAACTGAAAGTGCCACTTCGTCAGATCGGAATATGTATTATTCTAATATTACATGTTAAATAAATCGGTTAAGATGGTTCAGGCATGTTGAGGAAACAGGCGGTGGGCACTCAATGCTTTCGAAATGAAGGATCATAGACGCCATCTAGCGTATACTCGGATCCCTATTATAA
>JAAAKG020139135.1:0-12445 GCA_010014905.2 Druon quercuslanigerum
CTTCTTTCGCACATCTAACAATGATATCCCGGAACATAGTCCATGCGCCTTCTATATCTTTATTCCGTATAAGCGCTCCCCAAGCTTCCTTACCTATGCTTTCGATTATCCTATTTTGTAAATCTATTCCCACATCCAGTTTTTGTAGGTTCTCAATTTTGATTCGCAACCTAAAAATTCTAAGAACTAGCTGAATTTCGGAGATTTCAAGTAAAAAATACAAAAGAAAATAGTACTGTATTGTACCTTCGTATCAAATTCAAAATTTAATTTTTCATATTTAATAAAATATTATATGTAAACTATTTGTTTGTTGAAGAAAATTTGTCTTGTCTTAAAAGATTACGTTTGTTTAAGTAAGAAAAAAATCTTGTTATGAAATTGTTTTTTTGATAAATAAATATTTACTAAAATCTTATATTCAATTTAAAAATTTTTTATTTATATTTAATTTATATTTAATCTAAAATCGTTCATACTCTATCAATGAAAATTAAAAATATTTCTGAACGTGTTTGTTGATTTATAATATTGTTAATCAAATTACAACTTTATCATTTCGTATCAAGCTTTAGCCCTTTTGACCCTACTAAAGTTTCCGATACTGTAAAGAGTAAAGTAACCTCATGTTAAATCAGCGTTACATTAATTAGAGTTCTATCAAGTTTTCAGGTACAAGCAAGTAACTTCATGAAACCTAGGCTATAAAAAAACGTAAAATTCTCCTGTTATGAGTTGATAATGAAGTTTTACACGGAAATTCCAAAACTTATAACAGTTTTATAATGTGTAGAAATATATATGGACAGTGAAATACTGTTCTTGCTTAAGAATTATATTCATTTGACAAAATTTATTACATCGTATAAAACATTAATAAACATTTTAATAAATTGAAAATACCTATTAAAAATGAATAATAGACGGCATTCTCTGCTCCTAATACTACACTGATATTTTTAAAGTGGCAGGAGATTTTTAAATATATGCTCAAAGTCTTGTTCAGGAAGATAATTTTGTAGCCCAATAATTGTTCCTTATTGGATACTTTACAATAAGTACATAAAACAAGAAGAAAAGAGAAAAAGTCAACAGAAGCTCTTCTCTAGACAATGCATGAAATGGTCTGTGTCTACCTGCCTGTTTCAGTTTCGACTTCTTATTACTTACAAGCGTCTGTTTTTGATTTATGAAAGAATTTAATTTTAATTAAACTTTATCGATATGAAAGAAAAAACTATCGAATTAGACAATAAAATCAGACCAATAAGAAACAAGTTTTCTTTTTGACTTAAACTATAAAAGTCTTTTTAATTATTGATCGAAAACTGTCTGAGTAGTTCTTTAAATATAGCTGAAATCTACATTTAAGATTAAAACTGAACTAACATTTAAAATTGTAATTTACTTACAATCTTTTATAGTTTTTCTTGGAGTATGTTTTAACTTGATCACAAAATGTAATGTTTGAGAAATGTATCGAATATATGTTCAGTGTTCGATTTTCAGCTCGACTACACACTTATTCTCAATTTCTCGCAGTTCAATGATTTTCTGCTGAGAAGAGAACTGGAGAGAACAGTTTCAGTTATTTCGCAAAGAAATTTTCGATTCAATGGGCCATCATTTTACACCAAATCTGCGGGATGGCCAAAAAACTTTATTTTCAAAACTCCCTGACTTTTCCCTGATGTTTCCTTGACTAATATTTTATTTTCGCAACTATTAATATTCAATTACGAACATTTTATTCTTGTAACGGGCGAATTTTCAACAAAAGAGTTGAATTTTAGACCAATAAAGATCTCTAAAAAATTAAACTTTACACAAGAAAAGTTATATTTTCAAAAAAAATTAAATTTTTTAGAAGTCAGTCGAATTTACAATAAAACATGAATTCTGAACGAAAAATGTAACATTTGATATTTAAAGAAAAAAATTTTAATGAGATGGTTAGACTTTCAACCTATAAAGATTATTTCTAAACCAAGAAGAATAGTTTTCCATAAAAAATGGTAAGGTTACATTTTCAGTCAAAAAATTTATTTTTAACAACAACAAAAAACGAATTTTCAACAAAATAGGCAAATTTTCAGTCGAACAAATTAACTTTTAACCTAAATGATGAATTTTATAATCAATAATTCTACAAATAAAATATTTTTCAGCCAAGAAAGAAAAAAAGTTGATCTATATTATTCAACTTTAAAGTAAATAGGCGAATTTTTTGTAAACAAAAAAGTTAAATTTTTAACCCAAAAATATAATTATTCAAGAAAAAACTTAATTTTTAACTACATAGTTGCATTTTTAACAAAAAGAGAATACACCAGAAACTTGTAAGACCGGTCTTTGTTGCTTCGGTCTCGGCGTGCACCCACTCATACTTGGGATATCAGCGCCTCGGTGGGCCGATCCTTTTTCAGCGCCGTACTGCTTTTCCGTCCTGTATCAAATCGTCTTTTCCGTCGGTGCGGGCGCCCGCAATATGTAGAAACACCGCCGCCTCGTATACCTGCTTTATACCTGCGTCGACTGTTTGTAAGTTCGTACAGAGCCCCGAGCTATACCCCGATACTGTTTTTAAAGTGTACTTCAATCAAGTTGCAAAACTGCACATTTTAAGCCATAAACCAACTCCCTATCATTATTTCTGTTCAAGATAAGACTTTGCGGAAAACGGTTTGTAATTAGGAAAAAATTTGATATTTTGAAATTTAACAACTCGAGGCTTAAAAAAAGTGCCCCAAAAACCTAGTTTTTGACACGCTTTTCATCAGCGCTAGCGTAAAACATTTTCTAGAACAAGTATATAAATATCGTTCAACGCGAGAGACTTTAAGCTTTCACGTGTACCCGGCTAGAATTTTCTGCGATTTTTTTAAACGAATACGGAGCGCTCAAAGTGAGGGTCGCGTACTTTTGACGCCAACTTTAGAGACGCGTACTTTTCTGCTATACCAGAAGTACATAAAGGAAAAATTTGCAAGATATTGTTTAAATATTGGGTTAGTCTAGTGGGTACAATATAAATCAGTGTTGGCTTTGTGTGGAGCTCAATAGGTGTTCGATGTAATATCATCTCCTAAAGCCCATTATATTATCGAGGGCAGTGAATTAGCTGATTAATTTCACAAATGTTGAAATAGTACAATAGATATCCTGGTTATGCATACGTAATGGTACTTTTATTACTAAAGATAATGGAAAGGTTCAGCTTTTATTTGTAGAAAAATTGAGCATGAGGAAATGAGAAACTATAAAAATATTTATTTAAAATGGCCAAACTGAGTCAAAAATGTGGTTGAATAAAAAAATATTCCATTGAGTGAATTTGGTCTACACTTTGTTTGAGTGTACAACTGAAGAATTTATATGCAGGATTAAATACGATTTAATCTTTAAGAATAAAGGAGAGGAAATACTTCTTAGGGGAAAAATAAAATATCTTCGATCCTATACAAGTATATAAAAATATTGATGTGTTATTTTAACTAACAGTTAATGGTAATGTATCTACGAAGATGAGCTTCAGGAATAGCAGCTTATCTTGTCGTTAAATATACCGAAACGACTTGAGTATTTTGCCTGAAGAGAAACATGCTTTCATCGACAAAAAGCTGCTTTACCCTCCAGAATGAGATAAGCTATGTTTTCTAAGGACCACTTACCAAGTTAGTAAATAAGAAAAATTCTAACAAAAATTAAAAACTGGCCAGGAAAGATCAAGGAACGATAGGGAAAATCTGTCAGTCAGAGAATATTCGATAAACTGAAGTTGAATTTAATTTCATTCTTTTTTTGAAAATTCTACAATTTTGTTAAAAAGTCATTATTTTTGGTTAAAAAATATCAACTCATTTGTTGAAAATTTATATTTTTGTTTCGATAATTCACCTCTTTTGGTTTTGGTTGAAGATTTAACTATTTTGATAAAAATTCATGTATTTTGATGAAAATTTTTTGTTTTTTCTTTGTACAAAATTAAACTTTTCGGTCAAAAATGTGTTTAGTTCATTACTTTAGTTGAAAATAATTTCTTCATCTAAAAATCTACCTGTTCTATGTTTTGTGCCTAATTGATCTTTCTTGGTAGAAATCTAATCTCCTTGATTGAAAATTGTATTGTATTTTTGTAATGTATTTTAACTAGTTGAAACTTTTTAACTTTATTTGTGGTTAGACAATAATTCCTTTGGGTAAATATTCTTACATTTTATGTTTTAAATGTCTCTTTTTAATTTAAAACCCATATATTTTGTTGAAAAATTGTATTTTATGGTAAAAAATTCACCTTTAGGGCTGAACATTCAGTCATTAGGTTAAAAATTCCATTTTTGTTCAAATTCAATTATTTGGTTGGAATATCGTCTTTTTTATTTCGAAACTAAATTTTGAGCTGAAAATGTAATTATTCTAATTTTTCCCGAGATTTTTTTTTAGTTGCAAATTCATTTATTTTTTTGAACATTCATATTTTTTAAATATTGTTGGTGGAAATAACAAGCATGCATTACATTTTTTGTTGAGAATTAATTTTTTGTATGGAAGGTTCATAACTTTGGTTGCAAATTTTACTATTCTGTTGAAAAATCCTTTTTTTCTTGGTTGATGAAAATTAATGGTTTTAACTGAAAATTTAATTCTTCAATTTTGGTTTGAAATTTTAGCCTGTATGATTGTCACCACTAAAAGTGTTTGAAATAAATTTAGAAACAAACATTTGTTTGCATTACCATTATGTATCTTCTAGGTGCAAGGTTGTGTTCATATCTAAAAGAAAAAATTATAACAGTCAGAGAAAATGAAAAATTAGTCAGAAAATGTCAGGGAATTTTGAAATTGGGATTCTTAGCAACCCTGATTTTTTAAATTATAATATTAAATACAAATCCTGTAATATATTTCAACAATTGAAGTTTATAATTGGAGGCTAAATGAAAATTTACGGTTAATTATTTTTAGGAATGTTGGCAATGATGGCATTGCGGGCACAATTAACAAAATGCTGGAATTTGTTGCTTTTACATTAATTTTTCGCCTGAAGTCGATTACTTGTTTTATCCCTTATTTATCTTGAAATTTGAAACTTAATTGCTGAACTAAAATATAAATAAGTAAAGATAAATAAAAAAGTTTATTTCCAGTTGAGAAATAATTGTAAGTAAACAATTACAGCCTAAAATAAGCTATGTAAAATAAACCAGTAATTAAGTAGAATCAAATATGATCGATCTAAATATTAAATATTCAGTTACCTCTATCATGCGATCAAGCACGCATTATAGTTTAATTATGTAAACACGATTTACCATGAGCTTATTTCATTGGTTATAATTAATTAATAATGTGATAGAATAAATATTAAATACTCTGCTACTCCATAATTTACTACTACATATCAATACATTATTTCAGGAATCAGGGTAATTCGTAAAACTATGAAAACAATCAATTTCGAATAGAAATGATCTAGTTTGAAATTATGCTGTTAAAATTTATAATTAACGTAATAGACACGTAAATTGCATTTAATTGGACTATACTTCAATTTTTTATTCGATTTTAAATTATACTCTTCGCTTTCTCTGTGCGCAAAGGTAAATTGATTAAAGGTCGACACGACGTCCTGTGACAGCCTAAATGAAACTTTTATTAATCTAATCTAACTCTTTTTTATTAAACATAAAATGAGACACTGATAATTAAACGATTTTCTATCAGTTGATTTATTCGTAAATTTGAGGGAAGATTTTTTATCGCAGAGGAACGTCCATTAATTACGTAAGGATGATTTTTGGCTCTTTGGACCACTTCCCTGCTATTGTAAAGATTCATAAAGATTGATATTTCCAATGTAAACGAGATTGCTAAAGATCTCAAACGATTTCAAAATATTTCAAACATTTGCAGTAATTTTAATGCAAATTAATTAAAAGAATTAAAAGAATTTTACGAAATTAAACGAAATTTCCCAATCTTTTTAGGGATTTCATGAGATTTTGAGAAATTTTAAAAGATTGAAGGACATATCTAAAGTTTTAGGGTATTTTAAAAGATTCCACAGGATTGCGAGAGGTTTTAAAGATTTTAAATGATTTTAAAAAATGTTTAAGGTTTCAAGAAATTACCTTCTACAATTTCAGAGAGAACCTAAATTTTTTCAAGGAATTTTAAAAGATTTTAATGGACTTCAAGGAGATTAATTAGGTTTAAAGAGATTTTTCCAAGATTTTTCAGAGATTTTAGGAAAATGTCGAGATATTCAAAGAGAATACACGGGATTAAAAAGGATTTCAAGAAATGCCGAAATATTTTAACGAATTTTGAAGGATGCCAGGAGATTTAATTTGTACTTTGAAGATTTTAAGGGTTTTCATTAGATTTAAAAAGATTTGCAACGATTTCAAACGATTATAGAAATTTCAACCGATTTTAAGAGATCTACAGAAGTTTTTATGGTTTCATGGAAACCATACGGTCAAAGGACCGTAAGATATTAAAAAATAATTAAAAGTAAATCCGTGGCTTTAGAGGATTTCAAAAGATTTGACAGAATTTTGAAGGATCTCCGAATATCATAAAGTATTTTAAGGGACATCGATTCATATTTATGGTCTTAAAAAAATGTCAAGATCTTTCAAGAAATTTAGAAATGCTCACATGGAATTAAAAGATTTGAATGAATTTTAAAGCGATTTAAAAGGTTTGAAGGGATCCCGTATAAGTTCGATTTGCAGGTACTTAATCCATTTTCCATCAGGCCGGTTCTACACATAAAGTCGCAGACTTTTACATGGACAACATATGGCTTTTTAAAGAACATTAGGTGATACCTTCCTCAGCCGACACTTTAGGTATATATGTAAACAGCTAGTCTAAAAAGATAACCTGAATTTCTCTTCAAAATCCTGTTTGTCTACTTTTTTCAAGGAGTTGAGGATCTGGGCCAGATTTGTCCTGGTCTGGCCCCGGTCTGGGCAATATAAAAATTTGTACATGGGTGGGGAAATTTATGTACGGGAGGATCTTACTTAAGTAATATCTAAGAACCCCCTTTCCTATATGTAAGAATTGATAAGATTTTCCGGCCCCCTCCTCCTAAAAAAGCCTTACGCAATTTTTCACCTCCATACCAGACTCTCGTCTGGGGTTAGTAGTCTAAACTCTCTAATCTGGGAGCTTCATGCAGTCTATGCTCTATAATGTCATAGTTTTAGTATAAACCCTGCAATCTCGATTTTACATGTTTTCTAGAGAGGAATTTTAAATTTTCAATCACTGTACAAAATTCTAAATATGTTTTTAAGCATTCACACACGTTTCACTGATAATTTAAATACAACAAGGAACTCTTATTTTATGAATTGCATTATTAAGTTATAGTGAATACTACATGAGTACGAGGTTTAATACACATGTGTGTGAAGCAAATATGCACTGCCGCTACTGAAATGTAACATACATTGGGTTAGTGAATTTAATATGCATGTGTATTAAATTTAATATACAGGTCGGTAAAGCAGTGTGCATAAAAACTCAAAGTGCTTTCATTTCTTTAAATCTTGTAAAATATTCGCAAATAAAGTAATAATCTACTATTCGTCGAATTAATTATTATTTACAAACAAAGTGCAACGTATAGGTGGAACTTTTTCCAAAATTCGCTCTGAATGGTAGAAATTTAACGTGGCTACAGTCGATCGTAGGATAGGTCCCTTATCTATTCACTTAATTGACCTTTTAGATTTAAAATCGAATTTTATTTTTGCTCAATTTGAAGAATATATCATGTTTTATTATTCAGAATCAAAAATTACTGCTACACTTTTTTATTAATTTGTGAAAACTGGAATTATCTGATTTTTCTTGTAAGTGATTAGCATGCATGTACATAAAATTTAATATACACGCTCTTAATGGCAATTTCATATGCTTGACATATCAATTTTAATATACATTGGTATATTAAATTTAATATTATTTTTAACAGTGTATAACTCTCCATAGAAACTTCTGTAAACAGGACTCCGCAGAAATAATATTTTTCTTTACAAATTTTCATTTGTTATTTCCCAGACGTTGAATTAATAATATTTACATCCTTTAGTTCTTTTTATGCTTCTGCAAATATTGATTCCGACGTATATTTTCATGTAACATACTTACCTTCCATATAAAGACAACTTTTTACACATCTTCTTTTGGATATGTTTCACTTTTCAATATAAGCAATTTTCAAGGTAAATTTGAGCAAAATTAATAATATTTTATTTTTACATTCTCGTTTGTAGAAACTAATTCAACTTAAAAAATTTTCCCCGACAGTCACTTGAGGCGCTGTTATACTATAGGGAATAAAGTAAAGTCCGAATCTCGAGCTTCATCCACGAAGCAGATTTCAGTCTTTTTCCAAAATTCTCTTTCTTGTCCTTATTTATTCCATTCATACTTACAATATTTTTTAACTAATAAATAATTACATGCTGCTTCATATATTGCTATAATAAATCATTTTGGCTAAAAATGGAGATTCAAGGGTTTAGACTGCAATAAGGAGATTGGACATTATAGACTGCATCTCCCAAATTGTATAGTTTAGACTGCTGACCTCAGATATAGGAGAGTCTAGCTAGCATAGAGGTACCGAATCAATGGATTCTCCCTTAATGATACAGAATAAATACACGTATTTCGTCTGATACATAATTAACGCTCTCTAGTCGGAGCAAAGCTAAGCACCATTCGAAATATTTAAGTAGTAAATTGAAAAACCGTCGAAAGAGGAGATTCCTGGTTGAATTGGACTTTGATAAATCATGTGTCGCAAATAAATAATGCGTTCGCTTCATTTTCGACGATTGGAGTGATAATCGCATTTCGCGAACGAGGTCGGGCGATTTACATATCCTGACACATCTTCCCGTGGTTTCCATGGTGACCCGACGCTCGTCGTCGCGTAGATATGGGGTTGCAGGGTAGGCCCGATGTTGAGCTGAATAGCGCATGAGTGAACCTTAAACCCCATGGAGTCTGCGGTGTATCTTTCATTGATTGGGTTTCGTCATTTTTATCATATTTTTTATTCTTTTAAAATCAAATTAATTACTGGCAAATTAACGTAAAATAAAAAAATATATACCTAAATGTTATAGCCACGCTAACTTTTGAAGGATTTGTCCAATCGAGTCAGTCTTTAGTACACTTCTTAAAGTTCCTAAAATGAAGGTTAAGTTCGTTAAGCAGATACTTCAAACAAAAATTAAAAAATTTAGAGTTTTTTCAAATTAAAATTTTTCTTCAAATTTTAGAAATTTTTATTGAAGTTTCTTATAAATGGGTAAAAGACCTGTAAATTATCTAAATAAAATTAGAAGAAGTTACAGATTAATGAAAGCCGATTAAAATTAAAACAAAAATCAAAATTAAATTGAAATTGAAAGCCGATGTAACTATTTTAATATTTATTTTAATTTATAATTAATAATTATATGTTATAGTACTTTAAATTTAAGCATATATTTCAATTTCATAATTGAGCAATCAAAATAAGAAACACCCATTAAGCGACCTTATTAGGATAGTTTTGCTGGTATCTTATAATATTATTATATGAATATGTCAAACAGATCTTCGAGCTCTAGGGTAAGAAATTACATGAATAATTTTAAGTATAGTATTCTGGGATTATAATTAATTAGTTTTATCTAGATAAAAATGATCGAATAATGTAACTGTATTTATTATTCTTTATATAATAATAATACAGTTTTATACTTTTTTTAAATTTGTTTTAAGAAAATCGTCAGAAAAAGACAGATTGGCGGTAAAGAGTTTAAGCTGGATATAGTAAGTATCAAGTTTATCCTGAAAAGTGTTAATGAGTTTTAAGAATTCATGCGCTCGTCACTTTCGTCTTAGGAAGAAAGTGAGGTCTTAAAATAGAATTTTAATTGATAGCAATTAAAAGTTTCCTTAAAGAATTTTACAGAGAAATATAGGAAAATCAAATATAGAACATAATATTTACTGCGGATAAAAAAAACAAAAATCAATAGAATTACCTAAAGTAATTTATTTGTATTCTCTTCTAGCACTTTTTAGTAACAATATCTTCAGCTTTAGATAACTTTTAATTCTTTTACTTTTAATTCTACTTTTAATTTACTTTAAGTATTTCGGAATTGATTTCGAATTACCTCCTTTTTGTCACAATAGGAATTTTTCAAACATATTTAAATAAGTAAGTTTATTTACATTTTTGGTTAATATTTCTCATACCCGCCGTACTCTCTAAATTTAAATCAGTCTGAATTTGTACTACTTTCATTTAGTGACTGAATTATATGCAAATAAAATTATAAAGTAAAAGAAAATAACACGCAAATTATAAATTTTTCTAAACATTAATTTTTAACGGTCTTTTTTAAACAATGGCAAACAATCGACCAAAAACTACAATTTCTTGCTATTATTCGGACACATTTACAAACTTGCACATCTTATTCCAAATTTTTATACAAATTTGCGATTTCCATTTTATTTTATTGTATTTTATTGCGAAAAATGTATTTTTAAAACAAATGTTCCTGCCGATTTTTTAGAATGTTTGGCCAGAGAAATGTTCACGAAAAAAATCGAAATTTTTTCTCTAAACATTTTTTAAACTCTGAGTACCATTGTTCAATGCACGAATATCAAATCAGGAAATATGCGAAATAAGTTAATTTCTTTATAAAAATGAATGTTGACAACAACAATTGTTGCTGAATGGAAAAATCTTGTTTCAAATTATACTTGAGATGATGCGAAATGATCCCGCAGAAAAAAAAGATGTTTTACGTCAAAAAATGTGAAATAAATGAATTTTTTTGTAAAGATTAAAAAAATTAAGAAAATTAATCTACAAATAAAATGCATGTTCACTGGAAGTGAATTTACTAATTCTGTCCATTTTTGAGAAACTATATCAATGAATAGAGCAAAGTAGATGGCACATGTATACAAAAATTTAGGGTTTTATGAATTTCAAATTTTAAATAACAAATTAACAATTTAGAAAAAACTCTGCCTCTACAGAACATTTCAGAATTAAATAAGCTTCAATCAAAAATACGAACTTTAAAATCGAGTTAGAAATAAGACATCTGGAACTTTTTTATTTTGAACAAAAATTCGATTGACGAGGTGTGCATCTACTTCTGAGTTCCAGATACTTCTGGATATTTCAATGACTTCAGAAGATTTCACTAGTGTCTGGAGATTTCAAGAGATTTCAATTCAAGTGATTTCAAGTAACTGTATGTGAATTCATGTGACTTCAGATATTTTAAGAGATTTCCAGGGAATTTAAGTGACTTCAAAGGAATTCAAGTGATTACAATTGACTTGAGATATTTGAAGAAACTTCAGCGACTTTGGAGATTTTGAGGGATTTCAGAAAGTTTCGGATAATTCGCTGATTCTGACTGACTTCAGGATATTCATTAAATTTTCGAGACTTCACTGTTTTACGAAGTGTATTCGTCTCAAATTTCACTAAGGTAGGCCGAAAAAAATGGCAATCTAAAGCTACAACATTTACAGTCCCTTCTAACCTGTGCTCAATTGGAAACAGATTGACCTATACCCTGCGAGGCTATAAAGGAGCAAAAATAAGTTCAAAAATTCATAATTCTCAGTTTTGAAAAAATCGCAAATATTTTTTTCTCGTATACTATATAATATGCCCAAATTTGTAAAATATTTTAAAGATAAGAATTTTTTTGCAAGTTTTGGTAAACTGATAAATTTCCAGAAATTTGAGGTGCCTAGCTTTTGGGAAGAAATCCAAAAATTTCCAGAAATGCATGGCAAATTCATAATGAAGTGAGATTATGATTCCAGCAGTCCTGTAAAGTGATATTGAATCGATATGCGCAAGCACAACAGCTAATAAAATAATCTTGCCCAAAGTGCGCAAGTGCAGCAGGTAGAAATAGTAATCTGGAGGAAAAAGCGCATGCGTAGAAGCTAGCTCCGAAAAGTGAGCATTGCATGCATGCCTTGAAAAATGTTAATATTAATGATTTGTGCAAAGTTCTGAGAATCACGAATTTTTAAGACTTATTTTTTTCCCGCGGAAACTTAGGATATTAGTTTGTTCTATTTGATATCCAATTTTTTTCGTTACACCGTGCTGCTCAATCCATACCAATTGACTTCAGGATATTCCCGGGTAAAAATATTCGGCCGTGAGACGGAACCAGGCTATTTTTAAGGTCTTAAGATGAATATTTTCGACTTAAAGACAAATATTTGTCTTGAGACAACATTACTTGATTTGGAGAGAACCTGAGATTTAAAACTCGAAGATAACCCATCCCAAGCCAGGGGCGGACTGGCCATTCGGGAGTTTGGGAGAATTCCCGGTGGGCCGCGGGCCCGCGAGGGCCGCTTGGGTGAA